>PVJX010006054.1:0-80628 GCA_004027295.1 Dolichotis patagonum | reverse complement strand
GCTGGGTTTGAAAGTCCCATTTGAGTCAGCTATTCCGCTTCTAGGCATATTCCCAGAAAAACTAAAAACATCACACCACAGTGATATATGTGCACCCATGTTTATAGCTGCACAATTTGTAATAGCCAGATCTTGGAAACAACCTAAGTGCCCATCAACTGAGGAATGGATAAAAAAATTGTGGCATTTTTATACAATGGAGTACTACTCAGCTATAAAGAATGATCACATTGAGATATTTATAAATAAATGGTCATGACTTGAGACCATACTCATAAGTGAAATAAACCAAACTCACATGTGTAAATACTGTATAGTCTCCCTAGTATGAGAGTTGGTAAGAGTATATAAGATTTTATGGTAATCATGATTTCCCATTTCATTGCTTTGAAGCCTTTCATTGTTTTCATTCATCAGTTGGAATGGTTTTATTCTGTTTTATTTGACTTTGTTATGTGTGATAGTATGAACCACTGTTTTGAAGAAAACAAAACATGGCAGCCATTGCTGATTTAATATCATCTTCCTTAGAAGTCCTTCCATGCTTCTACTCTGCTATTACTGTTGGTTCTATCATGTTGTGTCTTACTGGGATTTTAATATATGTGATAGTATAAACAAATCTTTTTATTCAAAATGAGATATTATAGTAGCCATTAATCATAGTTATTCGGTTCAGAATGTCCTGTAATTCTTTCATTCTCTTGAATGATTTTATACTATTGTGTTATGTTTGATATTATTGTATCTGAAACTATTCTCAACTATAGCAGAGAAAGAGATATTTTGACAGCTACTGTTAATGTCCGGTTGTCTTGTTGTAAAGTGTTGTGTTGCTTATGATGTTCTGTTCTGATCTGCTTTGTTCTGCCCTCTTTTGTTTCATTCTCTTTAAAATAAAAAAAATTAATAAGAACTGTAGGAGTAATAAAACCCAAAATGCATAATTGCTACTGTAAAAAAGAGAGCAAAAGAAAGTGCTCTAAAGGATATAACTGCCTGTATGTTTAAGTGTGGAAGATAGATGACCATACTACTGTTTTTGTTAGATTGTTGAGCAGAACTGTTAATAGTCTCACTGTTTGAATGTCTACTTTGCATGCTTTTATTTTGTAACTTGAACAATTATTTGCAAGATGACAATATGTAACTTATCAACTAGTGATTTCTTAGTGTTTTTTTTTTGTTGTTGTTGTTCTTTTCTTTTTTCCATTGGAATTCTGTATTGTTGCTACCCTTTTTTGTGTTTTGTTTGTTTGGTTTTTTTTCTTTAAAAAATGAATGTTTTCACTTTGGAGTGAAAGTTTGAGAAGGACTGGTAGTAATACTTTAATGTATGTATAACTTACAGTGAGGCTACCAGGCCCTTGCCTTTGATTGGAGAACTTTAATTAATAATCCAAGTTACTTAGATGTTATTGGTCTGTTTAGATTTTCTATTTCTTCATGAGTTTTCTTTGATAAGTTGGCAAAAACAATCCATTGTCTGAGTTGTCTACATTGGTGTTTTCATAAGAATTTCTTATTATTCCTTCTTTGTATTTGTCCAATACCAATTGAGGTATTTCATTTTGCATGTCTGATTTTAATTGTATTCTACTTTTTATTTTTCTAAGCTAAAGTTTTCTCAATTATGTCTTTAAAAATGACTGTTTTATTGATCACTACCCTAAATTTCTAATTTATTTTCTTTATTTCTGTTCTATTCATTATTTCATTCCTTATGTAAACTTTGGCCTTAATTTGTTCTTTCTTTTTTTCTAGTTCTTTGAAGAGTAAAGTAAGATTGTTTACTTCATTTATTTCTTTATCACGTAGGAGTTTATTGCTATACTTCCTTTTTAGAAATTTTGTTTTATTTTGCAAATTTTACTGAGTTGTGTTTTATATCAACTTGTCAGAAGATATCTTTGATGCTCTATTTGCTTCTTCTTTGACCCATTGGTTGTACAAGAGTATATTGCTTCTTACATATTTATGAATTTTTAGTGTTCAATTGTTACTAATATTCAGTTTCAAAGTATTGTGGTTGGAATAAATGATTAAATTTTTTGTTATCTTAAATTTATTGCTTGGTTGCTTACTGTATTATCTGTCTTGAAAATGTTCTCTGTGTGCTTGGGAAGAAGGTATATTTTGTAGCTGTTGGGTGGAACATTCTGTATTTGTCTGTCAGATCTATTTGGTCTAAAGTGTCTTTCAGTCAGAATGCTGCTATCTGAATCATCTATCCACTGGGGAAGGTAGGTTTTTACAATTTCATATGGTTATTATATTTTTTAATTTTCCCCTCAGATCTGTCAATATTTGCTTTTTGTATTTAGCTACTTTAATTTGTTGTGCATGTATATATTTACAATTGACATATCCTCTTGATTAACTGACACTTTTAATGCTAATAATGATTTTAATTTGATATAGTTACTGAATTAAAGTCTATTTTGTCTGACATAAAATTTACTATATATTTTTGAATATGCATGCAACATATAATTTCATCTTTTCTATTTCAGTCTACGTGTGTCCTTCACATTTAAAGGCATTATTCACTTGGGGGAATTCCAATGTTTTCTACATTGAGCATATTTTATAATTAGGAAAAGATAGTTTATAAAATATATGGAAATTTTACATTAATTTACCGAGAGTTAGTTACAGAAATTTCCACTATTATTTTATTCAAATATTGGGTGGCTGACTAAATGAATTACAGACAAATACAATCTCTCATTACCCCAATGATCATATAATAAATAATTTTTGTCTATTGCATCAGCACATCTGTGTGTCATAAAATTTCACTTTAGAACAGCTATTTAATGGTACTAGGAATAACCACTCAGAATGTATAAAATACCATAAAAATACATTGAATTTGACATTTGAAAAATGTGACTTATTAGCATTAAAACAACAGATCGATCGAGGAGACAAGCATATGCCTAAAGGAGCAAAGTTAAGCCAAGCACATTAATTCTCATGAAGATTTAACAGATATTAATAGAAAAGAGCAGAGAAAAGAAAACATAAAAGATGAGACCATCATGTTAGGTTTCAAGTCAATATATTTCAACTAGTACATGAAAAACTAGGAAAAGTAAGCTGCATGAGAACAACAAAAAAGATTTAAAACTGGACAAAGGAGGAAGAAAAATAAAGTGATAGGTATATTCAGAATCTTAAACATAATAGAATTCAAGTCCTTCAGGGACTTTTTTCTACAAAATCCTCTAAAAATAGTGGACCCTCTTCTCTATGAATGACACCAGTAATAAATGGTTCACTGTTCAAAGGCAGCCTTCCCCCTGTATGAAGAGTTCTATTTCACAAGCTTTTTTATAACGATGTCAAAAACCTGTAAATTCTACCAAAAGTTTCTTTTTCTCCACTATATTTAGAATAATCTAATTTTTTTGAAAATCAAACTATTTCTCCCTTCACATTTTAAAACTTCTCCAGTTCTCTTAATTAATTCTTATGCATGCTTTGAAGTGCCTGCTACACTGTGTTTTTCCACTGATTTATCTAAGTCTTTCTAAAATGTACTCAATATCCTAGGGGGAAAAATCTAGGCATGATTTAACAATTTGAAATTTAAAAAATATTATAACATCCTTTGATCATAATGTAATATTTTTACCACATTATAGATTCAGATACTGTTAGCAGTTTGTACAATCACATGACATGTTGACTTACAACATTCATCCTGTCATCTAATGTTTCTCACTCATTTTCATTCTCATAACAGCTAACACTATCATTTGCAAAGACCATAATATAACTTTTTATAAATATAGGCTTAGTATCAGTCAGATCTCTCATTGTTCAAAACAATGCCTCTTACCCACAATTAAAGACAGAAGTTTAATCTGGTTCATAGATCAGAGAATTTAGACCGTGACTGCCTGCCTGCAAAGCAGAAAAATGGTGAGAGTCCAGAGCCAAGACAGCAGCTCACTTTTGGCAGCCAGGAAACAGAGAGAAGGGAGGAGCCAGGAAAATAAGAATACCCTCCGAAGGCTTGGCCCCAGTGTTGGGCATCTTCCAGTCAGGGCTTGACTCAACAGCAGTTTTAACTGTGGACTCGTTAATTGATCAAACCCACTTTCCCTTATTCCCTAATCACCTTCCAAAAGTCCCATTTCTGAATATAAGGGAATTTGGGAGAGGGAAATATTGTATTTCCAAGTCATAACACTCTTCTGCTTTATCTGTGAAAAGTTGTTTCCTGTACATTTTGAGCCTTTAAGCCAGCTCTCCATTATTTTGCAGTTCCTTAAAGAATTTATTAGTAATAACTATAATTTATACAATTCGCTTTAACTTCACCACGTCTAGTAAATTATGTGTGAAAACTCACATTAATTCTGAAGAAATAGTGAGATCTGCACAACTCTCTCTGCAGTCTTTACTTATATTTACTTAGGATATTTATTGTTAAGTTCTCCAATGATCCCAGATACATATGGGTTTTTTTTCTAGGCTTCCTTGATTCACCTAGTGTGTAAAATTAAAAGATTCACTTTCTCTAAAAGACGTGTTTACTTATATTTAAAAAGCAAAATCATTTCAAAGTGAATCCAACTTAGAATTTCTATAGTTTATTTAGCATTTTTTTCTTACCAGTTTAGACTGTGAGCTAGACAAGTAAAAGGACTATAAGCTATTCTTCACAAATGGAGTAAAACTCCTAAAATGTTTAAAATTTTCAACAAATTTCACAGTTTATAACTGATATTAATAATATGTTACATATTTTTCCGTCGTATTTTCTGAAAAACAAACTATGGTTTCTCTCATCTTCCAGCTTCAGTTCATATTCTATTCATGGTGGATATGATCAGAAGATTAGTAATTATTTTTACAAGTTTATAGCTTCCAGATATTCACTGGCATTGTCTCTTCTGGCGACTCCATCCTCTTTGACTAAGCCATTATATATCTCTTCTATTTTCCAATAATATGTTTCATTTAATCTTGCTACTAAAATTAACAGCAATACACACATAAATACAAACTGAGAAAATAGATATTGCACCTACAGTTTGAAAAAGGTATGATGAGATGTTATGCTTATACACCAATGGAGGGAAAGTAAATTGGTAAATATTTCAGAGAGTGGTTTATCTGAGGTAAACTCTCAGTGAATAAATTGAATTATTCCTTCATTGCTTGACAGAAAGCCTGCTCCCAGGCTCAAGCCCACTGTTCTGACATTCTAACAAATGGCCCATAGATCTGAGTCATGTTCTTCTATGCAAAGCAAATTTTTCCTTTTTGTTTCTAAGTTTGTTGAACTGGAAGAAATATTAAAAGAACCATTCTGCCAGTTTTAGTTAGATTTTTGTCTCTATGTAAAAAAAAACCTAAGATAATTAAAGGAAGAAAGGTTTATTTGGCTCATAGTTCTATAGGACTCAGTCCTCAGTTCCTTGGCACTATCTCTTTAAGCCTGTGAGAGCACAGAACACTTATGTCAACAGTGGTACAAAAGAAGTGGCCTGCCTCATGGTGCCCTGAAAATGGAAAAGGGGACTGCTGAGTCCCAAAGTCTCGTGCTGGGTTAATCCCTTCATGATTTAACTTTGTCTAAGTATGCTCATCTCTTAAAAGTTCTACGACCTTCCAAAAATTATTACAGGCAGGGGCCTATGGCCTGCCTTCACCACATGGCCCTTTAGGGGAGATTCTAGATTTAAGGCAGAGCATTCTGGTTCTATGAAAAACTTTTCTATTCTGTTGCCCTCTTAGGTAGAAATTCACCTGGAAATCAGGACCCTTTCTCTCTCCTCTTTTTTTTCTCTCTCTGTGTTTGTCTCTCTCTCTCTGTGCATATGTTGGAGTGAGGGAAATTGCTGGCCAATTTTATAATACATGAGGGCAATAGCTGTGAATACAACTAATACAGAGAACATTTGAATTCCAACTACTGACCAATTTCAGAGAAACTGAAATTCATTCTTTATTGAATTATACTAGATTAAACTAAATTATCCATGATGACAAAAGTCATTGTATGGAAACAGACCAACTTATTGAAGGGCTGCATTAATAGACAAACTAAGAGTGCATATGGTCTTCCCAGGATCAAATCAGTTTATGTTTATTCACTATAGATCTTTTTAGTGTCTACTATTTCTTTACAATAGTAAATTAATTGTATTAATACTTAAGAGTTTGCTAGATATGTATTAGTAAGTCTAAATCCTCAATATATCTATAACTATATGGATATTGCTGTTCTTATATTCATTTCCTCACCATTTAGTGAACTTTGTCCATTTTGCTCCTGTATGATTACAGTGAGCCTTCATCCAACTTCTCATCTTTATAAATTGCAGAATATCCTCAATTATTGTTACAGTTAAACTTTAAACTACATTGATGTCAATATTACTGCTATTAAGAGTCTTTAATTAAAGATGAATAGGCTAGGGGCAGTTCTCTTTAAGACAACTATTTCCTAGTCTATTAAAGGAATTCCAATAAAAATAAAATAGTTTAATTTCATCTCAATCATCTAGAGATGAATTTCATCCATTTGGAGGGCAATAAGCAACAAACTCACTGTGGTCAAAATGTTTATACCATTGAAAGTCATTGAGGTTTAGGTTATTTGCTACCTAAATCAGACTATTCTTTAAACTCTTTTCTATTTCTATCCTTATTTACAATAGGAGCTTACATGGTTTGGAGACACTTGTACACACAATTCTGTCTTAGTTAACAAGGAATAACAGATTTTCTTTATTTCAAATGCCTAACATGAAAATCTTTTGTTTTCAGTATAAAATGACCTAATTAAGGATAATGTATGATATGGTAAAGTACAGACATTTAATTTAAAGTGCACTAATAAAAGGAAGAATTTAAGTAAGATAATAAAAATACAAAAATTTTAAACATAATAAATAAAAATACGAAGTGGGAAAAACAACACAGACAAACATCCGGAAACACCTGAAAATATGGAATGCGGAAACAAGATAAAAGCAGTGAATATTAACAACAAAAATGTGAGGGTTTGGGATTTAGCTCAGTGGCATAAGCGCCTGCCTTGCAAATGTGCAGTCATGAGTTCGATCCCTGGTACAAAAACAAAACAAAACAAAACAAAACAAAAAAAAAGGTAACAACAAGAAAAATGTGGACTTTATAGAGAAAAATCATGAAGGGATTTTTCCATAGCAATATAAAGAAATCATAAGGGGATGTTGTGACTAATTTTATATCAACAAACTTAAAATATTATTAAAGTACATTAAAATGGGCTGCACTTGAATTCTAGTCAAACAATGCCATTTAGGTTCCAGGTAACTTTAGGTTGATTTGCAGAGATTAGTAGAATTTAATTTGGGCCATTTCTTAGAAATACCTACACACAAAATAAATAAATAAATAAGAAAAAGAAATTTAAGTCTGATTAACTAGCTGCCAGTTAATTTATAGTTCCATCATCATGCTCTTCCTAGCAGGGTGGACAAAATAAGGCAACATTTTAAATCTAAGCAAATACTACCTTTACCTGCTCTATGACAGCCCCCCCTGTATGTCACTGCTGTACCCCTTAGACCATTTCCAGTATGGTGCTGTCTCATATATGTAACATGATTTGCTCAATAATATGCTTCACAATTTTACTACACCTTAGTTTACATTTTACAAATACATATAAAAGATAAATTCTACAAAATTGTTTCAAGAAAAATGGAAAATTTTATTGTAATTCAATATAGTAAGCAGTCCCGTGCCATCCTTTAGTAGATCACAGATATGTTAGAATTGAGTGCCAAATTTTCTTCATCATCATCATCATCATCATCACCCTGGTAATTCAGTAACATAGAAGAAAAATGACTGAGGGAGGGGTTAGAAAATATTCAGCTTATGGTACAGAGTTATATTTTGTTATGAAACTGCTCTGAAACCCTTTGAATTTGGTGCTTGACACATTTTGGGCCAAAGTTTTGTCTAGGTAGTTGGTGATTCTTTGGTATATGAGAAACAAGGAGCAGTTCATTGGTGTAGATTTCCTAGTGGCTTGCTACCATTTCCAGCCAAACCAACCAATTTGTATGATTTCCATCCTTTTCTATACTCATTCCACCTCTGACAACCAAATGATGATGAGTCCTAAGGTACCACTTTATGTATTACCAATTCCCCAAAACCAGCATAATCACCATGTATCATAAGTATATAACAATTAAAAACAAGCTTAATAGTTAGAGGACTTCCAAACTTGGTGTAAACAACCTCCAGTTAGAGAAAGCAAGACTCTGATTTGGGAAATGACCGTGCCCCCTTGCTGACTGAAGAAAAGAAGATTATCTTAACCATTTTTATTAAACTTGATAATAATAGACAAATTTTATTACTCTAATGAAAGGTGTTATTATTTTTAATATAACTACCCTAAAGTTATTATTTCCCAGCAATAAAATAGAAAAAAATATTCAGCCTGAAATGCAGGACCAGGTGTAATTATATGCGGTTAAATGCTATTCTACTTCTAAAATCCAAATGAATTTATAAATTATTAGGATTAATGAGAGTTAGCAAGATTCTTGAAAGTAGAATTACTACTCTAAAATCAGTAACATTTACATATCTTAAATATAAATTAGATAATTAAATAAAAATGGTTCATTCACAAAAGCAAAATATTTAATTTAGTGAATAAATCTATTGAAGTTGTGCAAAAGTTTTATATAGGAAGGAATAATGTTTACTGAAGATCATAAAATTACCTAAATAAATGAATAAATATATCAGATTCATCAAAGGAAAAACTGTTACTTGAAGAAGTGGCATAGAAGAATATAAATTATATATTAAAAGGTTACCATATTTTACATTGAATTTTTAAGTCATAAAATAAAATATATTTATAAAGGAAAAAAATTATAGCACATATAGGAGAAAAAGCATACTATTTAGAACATATAAAGAATTCCTATAGAACACTTTTGGTTACTAAGAAAACAAACATAGTAAAGAAAAAATGAAGTTTATTAAAAAAAACACTGTCTTAGTTACTTTTTATTCATTGCTGAGACAAAATACCTGATGCCCAAAGTTGCAAAATGAAAGGTTTATTTCTTAGTTTTTGGAGGTTTCAGTCCATACTCAGTGGGCGCCAAGGCAGGGTGGCATGGCCAGGCCACAGTTCATGGTGGCTGCAAACAGCACGGTGGAAACTGGCAAAAGAGAGAGACACGCCTTCTTCCAGTCATTACATCACATCCTGGCTCCACCCCTAGGAGGGTGTAGCACTGACACCAGCAAACCAAGCACTAGATAATGAACCAATCACAAATGCACAATGTAAAAGCATGAGGCCTGGGGGCCACCAATGTAAACCATGACAAAGAGCTAGACAGATGAATATCTAATGTTCATTTTAGTATATGGTAATATCCTTGATACCAGTTGTAATCAGGTTTGTGCAGATTAAAACAAGTATCTACCCTCTTAAGATTGAAGAATTTTTAAATATCTGTTTATATAAATTGTCTTTGATCTTGTAGGGATATAAATGACATATACACCAGGGGTGAAATTGCAATTTGGGTCTGCTGTATACAAAAGCAATTGGTCACCTTCTTTCTTGTGAGTGAAGGAATGGTAGCCAGCATTCAATGATCAATATAAAATGATGCTTGATGTTGCTGTATTCTACAGGCAATCCTCAATGATAGAAATACAGTATAGTGTTAGTGCTACTAACACATGGGTAAACCAATTTCACTCATGCTTGCTTAGCAACTTCTTCCACTCTATCTGCAGTCTTTTTCAAATCTTTAAAAAAATAGAGTGAAAGGGAGGAGAGAGGTATTTAGGATCAGCTTGTGTGAAGTGTGTTTGGTTCTAGGTCTAGATGCGGAAAAACAAATAATACATTCTCACTCGTCAGAATGGGGACTATTTTAAGAAAAGGAGTCAGGTCCTTTATCACGAGCTAGGCAACTGTTTAGCACACACTCATCAGTCCTTTGGCTAGACGAATTAGGACAAAATTCTGACTTAAGAAAGAGGACATGAGAATTGAACCCATGTTCTGTGTTTCCATGTTTTGTTTGGAGATGCAGTTTCTATGCACCAGATGGAGCACACAAAGAGTTGTGTCTGGTAACTATCACCAGTGATCCATGAAAGAATTTCCTGCCCCAAAAAGGCAGAGAATATGCAGGAGTGGTATTAGGTGGCTATGACTAGAGATAAAAATAGATGACAGACTTAAGTTTGATCTAGATTCCTCAAGACAAGAAGTTGCAAAGTGATTTTATGGAAGATCAAATCTTTGCATAAAAGATTCTGGATTTGTACATCTACTGCATAAAGTTTTTGGCTAGTCAGTGTTAGCCTGAGAGCAGCAACAATCTTCAGAGACAACACAAGAAAGAAGATGACAACAACATAAAGAAATCATGGCTTAATTAAAAACGAACAGGAAAATAGTTGAATCTTCTTTCTTCCTTTGACACCTGGATTCTACTCTGCTACTGCCAGTGCCTCAGCTTTCACCTGGAATAATGGAACAGAAAAGAAACTTTTAAATTGAAGTTGTGGTTAATGCTTTAAAACAAAGAGTTTATTTTCTAAACTGAGATTTTTTTAACTTGTACAAAACTGTATTAAGTAATTAGTATAGGGATTCAGAAAAACATAGGTGAATGGAGTAACTGCAGTAAAATAAAATATCCTCACGTTCATGTGCATTCAAGTTGAACCTGGTTATTCAACTGAGCACATCCTAGAAAAAGTCACTCATATAGCAAAAGTATGCTCCAAAATTCTGATGGCTCATTAATTAAAATATTAATGTACATTTGAGTCAACAAATGTGGATATCAAGTTGCACAGAAATGCATGCTTTATGATAACATTTAAGCCTTCTATTTGAAACCACATAAAGCATCTCCTGTAAGTGGATATATATGGATCAATAAGCATATAGCTGAATATATGATAATATGAAATGGCACTGAGATGACATCAGCTATAGAATAAAGCAGGGAGAAAGTTACAAAGGCAGAGAATCTTAGGAATACATATAATATATTTGTGCTGTAAATAGGAAACATTTGATGCACATTTTATGTGACATTAAGTTGCTTCTTTTCAGAATGTGAGTCTTATATATTACATTTTCTATAATTAAATATGAAAAATTTAAAATGTTACAAATATATTTTGACACAATTTTCTTATAAAATTTGTTTGGAATTTAGTTCTTTAGTTCTGTAGACAAAAAAGAATCACTTTGAATCTTCTTTGAGTCTTCAGTTTTGTTGTCATTTGCATCTTCATGAGTCATTAAAATTTTAGATATCTCATTACATTTCCTTTGAGAAGATAAGTGTCTTTTACTTTTTGCTGAGTAGCTCTTCACTGAAACAAGATCTAACACATGTGAGTCACAGGGTTTTATTCCTTTTTTATCTCATCCTGAAATAAATTGAATACTTAAAAAGTCAATGAGTGCCTCTCCTGCGTACTTAACTATGCTTATCTAGTTTTGATGAATTGTTCATGACTGGGTTTATTCCAAGCTGCTAAAGGTTCTGCAGTGTTAAGAATACATTTTTGTGTATACAGCTGAGGTACACCTTGAGATTTTAAGCAGACATCGTGAGTCACTTCTTGCTAAATCTCAGAAGTTCTCATTACTTAGTAGTAATTCACAGGAATATAAAACATTAGTTTTTCTTATGCTAATCTTACCAAAATAATCAGATGTGTTTGAATACCATGGCAGATAAAATATTTTTTAAAACAACTGTCATATTCATTATAGGAAATTCAGCAGAAAATAGGTAAACATATACTGTATAATTTATATAGTGTGTGAAATTTTCCTACTTATAATAGAAATTTTAGAGTTGAAATTACTGAGTTTTACTCTTGTAACATTCACAGAGTAGGAGATATGGCTCCTACTAAAGCAAGATATCAACAGCTGATCAAGTAATTTATTTTGGAGTCAAAAGTCTTCTCAGATTATCTCTACCAAAATGAGGAGGAAATTGAGACATAAAATGACAGGCAGGTAGTTAATTTTCATTTCCAGAATTATTTGTGTCATTACACAGTAGTATGTATCTATTTATATAAGAGTTTGAAAGAGTTTGCATTGTATTTACATCTCTTTTGCAAATTATTTTAGCTGTTTCTAAATGAAAGGAAATTCAGAGCAGCTATTGGTCAGCAGATTAAGAAAATTATTCACAGGTAATAACACTTACATGTGTATTAGAATATATATATATATATATATATTCACACTCATCTGTATCATATATCTGTTTATATATATATATACATATACATATATATGCATATATACATATATACATATATGTACTTGTATGTCAAATATCAGTAGTCTCTTTCTGCTGGTATATAGTTACATTTTATGCACATTTCTGGTTGTACTTTGCTTAAAATTGTATTGAATTTTTATACTTCTGGCTTTTAATCTCATCACTCCTCACTCTACTGTGGTTATGGGCTCTTGACAGTAAAAATAAGCTTCTTAGGTTCATGGAATCTTTATTATACAAAATATGCATTAATGTCATTCTTATCTGCTAATGGGCTCCATAAGCAGAAGATGCAATGAAAGGGAAGGAAAATGATTATTTAATCACCAACTGGGGAGAGCACATAGCTAATGAAGCAGGACCACAGATTTTCTGAGCAAATTTTCAGGGTCAGGCAGTGTCCTATCTTTTGATTTTCTTGAAAATATGCATTATAATTATTTGCTATTACATGCACAAGTAAAATATATAACATTTTCAATTTACATTTATTTTAGCAAATTGGAAATATGTTAAACATAGAAATGCTGTGTATTGTTCTTGATGAGTGAAAATATTCTTCAAATTCTTATGATTCACTACAGCACAATGAACTTTCAGGGTTTAACTTTCTAATTTAGACTCTCTTTAGTTCTCTAAAACTTCTTTTATTAATTAGGGAAGAATTTCATTATATAATAGGGATTTTTCAGAATTTTTAATTCCACAAATAATGGGTCAGCATATGGAAGACATTTGCCTGCCGTTGAAAACAGAATTATTAGTTAGGTCATCAATATTATCAAAGAATGCATTATCTGAGAGGGAATATTAACTAATGTGCAAGATTTTTAAATAAAATTTCTGTAATAATTTTTGTTAGTATATAACAGCCCATATTTCACTGACTCTACAATAATCACACATTTATATCATAAAATCAAATTTTCCAATTAATAATGCATTACTTCCATGAAGTGTGTCTGTGGTCAGACATACTATCTTATATATCATAAGAATAATACAAGAAATCAAAAAGTAGTATAAGAGTAGATTACTGGGGCCAGGGATATAGCTCAGCAGTGCAAACACCTGCCTGGCAAGTACAAGGTCCTGAGTTTGATTCCCACTACAAAAAAAAAAGTAGATTACTACTTACAGTCTACTATATGAAATTTCTAAATTCAATATATCTCAAATTTGTCTTTATTTACAGCTTATAACTTCTTTTACATCCACAAATTATTCTAACTGTAGATCAAGAATTCTAAGTCATCTTGGCTTACTAACAAGTTTTTCTTGGATAATTTACTTTTATTAGTTCAATCCCAAAAGTTTTGACCTGATTCAATGCTCTATTGTTCCACCAAAGTTTTCAAACCTACTGCCCTCAATTTATATCTTCAGTTATTTTATATAATTAAGCTCACAATACCTTATTATTTTCAGTTCTTTGCCAGCATATTTTTGGACTCTTATTTTTCTCTTTTTCCTAAGACTTCTCTATCTGGAAAATCCATAATTATGGATATAATCTTCTTAAGCATTCTATGTTGTAGATACATCATAATACTCTTGAAACATTTATTCATCCTTACCTAATTTTCCACCAATTTATTAGCACGCCTTCTTCCAAACTAATGCACTATATAAATGTCTTATTGACTACTTCATCTATATCTGTGCATTGGATTTTCCAGATAGAGAAGTCTTAGGAAAGAGAGAAAAGATAAGAGTCCAAAAATATGTATTTGGGACTGAACTAACAAAAGTAAATTAATTTGCTGAAAGTCATACAGTTCTGAATTTGGATACAAATGTGTCTAGGGAATAAGATCTTAAGGAGAGTTCTTTTAAAAATTTGTTAGAAGACAAGAAGTCAAGAAGCAGAACTAGGAGTGGTGAATACCTTAGTTTAATCATATTCAGGAGCAGAAGGATACATTGAACATAAAACCCTTAGCCAAGAAAAACTTCTTAGTAAGTCCTAGGGATGAGAAAAAATTCAGAGAACATGTTGTTCAGTAGGCATCCATCCATTCATTCATTCATTTTATTTTTTTAAATTTTTATTTTGAAAACAATAAAACCAAATGAGGAAAAAACCAACATAGTGTATTTCAAAACAAAGTGATGGACATAGTACATGATTTAAAACCACATTACAAGGTGATCTACACTGGTTGCCATGATGTCTCTTGTTATCTTACATAGAATTGCACATATCATCAGGCACAATAAATTGAACATAGCAGTGCAGAACAAAATCAATAAAAATGAAACATTGGAGACATTATAGGATTTCAAAGGAGGGTAATAATCAAACCAGAATGGGTATCATAGTGAATCTTATTTTCTTCAGAGTAGTTGCCTATACTCTAAGACGATGCTATCAAATATAACAGATTTGAATAAAATCAGTCAAGATAAGACAGTGATCAAACAAAGCAGATTCAAATAAAATCAGTTAAAACAAAGCAGTGAAAACAATACAGATTTTTGGATTAAGGTAATAGGAAGTTACAAATGGTTAACATAGTATATTCTGCTATCTTTGGAATAGCTGTCTATGCCCTCAAATCTAGCACAAGTAGACAAACTAATACAAAATATAACCAAACTAAACAGATCAATGAAAATAATATGGATTTCAAATCATGATACAAGATTAACAATGTCCTCTGCCTTCCCTAGTTAGACAATTTCTCCTTTTTCACTTTCAAAGGGTACATTGTGCATTTTGGGTCCCACTAACTTCTCTAGTTTTTGGATTAGGGAGGCAAGTTTTTATTTACCTAAGTGGTTCTGAACCCTTTTACCCCTGAGCTTAGTCTCAAGTTGTATCCATTTACCTACAAGAGCCTCAAGATTTTTCTTCCTTATAGTTGAGTAGTTCTCTATTGTATAAAAGTATTACATCTATCCAACCAATCTGCAGCTGATGGGTGAGCTACCCCCACTTTTGTCTGGTTCTCTGTCACATAGAGCATTATTTTCTCATCTTTGACTTTCAGTCCATAAACCCTCTTTTAGGTTAATTATATTTCTTACATAAAGCATCTTGATGGACCTTATTTCCTGATCCACTTTACCTGTGTTTCTTTTTATTAGCATATCAAGGCCATCTACATTAGTGATTATGGCCAACATTCTCTTCCCCATCTTTGCCATGCTATTTTTCTTCCATTGGTTGTCTACTCTTCCCCTTCATTCCACTGTCTGCCCCATTCAGTGGGCGCCCTCTACCACTGTTGTTGAAACCATGGTCTTTTTTCTCTCTCTCTGGAATGTCCAGTATTTTTTGTAGGGTTGGATTGGTGGTCACGAATTCCCCCAGTTCCTCTTTGTCATGGAAGTATCTTATTTATCCACTAATTTTGAGAGCTAGTTTTGTAGGGTATATCAATCTGGGTTGGAGGTTATTTTCTTTCAGGGCTTGGAATACTTCATTCCAAGCTCGTCTTGATTTGATGGTTTGTGTTGAGAAGTCTGTCATGATTCTGATGGGTTTTCCTTTATAGGTGATCTGTTTTTTTACTCTGACAGCTTTTAACATTCTGTTTTTGTGTTGCATTTCTGGGATCTCATTATGTGTCTGAGTGAAGATCTGTTTTGGTTATAGCTGGCCTGAGTTCTTTATGCCTCATATATCTGGATATAATCTCCTTTTCCTATGCTTGGGAAGTTTTCTTTAATTATTTATGTAAATAACCTTTGTATTTCATTTGTGTTTATCCCTGCTTCTTCACTCACATTTTTTATTCTTAAGTTATAGATCCTCTTGTCATCTTCTAGCCTTTGTATTGTTAATTCCTGGTTCCTTGTTATATTTAAGAGATCTTTCCTTTCACGATCACACATTGCAAACCTGTTTTCAAGGTTTGATAGTCTATCTTTAGTTTCTTTCAAGCAGTTTTGCCAGCTTTCAATGGAGTTTTCAATTTCCTGGTAATCTCTTTGAATCTGTTTTATGTATTCAATATCTTTTTATATCACAGATATATCAAAGATTTCTCTCTTTTTTCTATGCCCCTCCATTCTTCCATCTGTGTCATCTTGAGAGGTATTTAGCATTTCTTCTACTATTTTTTGTATATCTTCCTTTACTTGTATTACTATTTCTGTTTTGTGTTCTTTTATAATGTCATGAAGATATTTCTTTATTTCAGATGCTACTTCTTCAGAGACGGCAAGTGTGCAACCCCTGATCTCTTCTGTGTTTACCTCTCCTGGACCAGTACTGTTTGGGTTGGAGGCTGGAGATGTTTTGTGTTTTTTCCTCTTCTCATTTCTCTGGTTTCTACCAAATGAATGGTTAATGGGGGTCCCCAGCACTTCCTGTATTGGCTATGATTACTCTGAAACATGCTGGGTAGGGATTGCTGCCCTCTCCAGTCTTCTGGTGATCACTGAAGTACAACCAGGGGCAAGGCAGGCCGGCCCCTCCCTGCTGAGCTGGTCAACCCCTGGGAGTCTTCACCACATTAGTGTGTGCCTTCCCATCCCAGTGGGGGATAGCTTCAGGGAAAAACTCTTCCTTGGCCACTGGATCAGGCATGAGGCGGGCGGGGGGGACTCAGTCCAAGCAATTCTCTCCAATCTGCTCTGTGCTAGATGTGACTGACTGTAGCTGCTGCAGCTCTGGTTCCAGGCTTATCCTGCTTGCTCCAAAATGTTGCCTGGCCAATTGCCCACTCCTGTGGGAGGACTGAGATCCCTGCAGCCACTATGCACTGGTGCAGCTCTCCGAGCCAATGCTTTTCTCCACTCCACCAGTCCCCTCCATGACCGCATCCTCCTGCTGAGGCCCTCAGGCCCGCTGAGCCCCAACTTCACCACAACTGTGAGTCTTCAGATTCCAGAGGCTTTTCATACACAATGGGACCAACTCTGGTGAGACTGCGTCTGCAGACTTCCGTCCATATTTTTCTTTCTTTTTTTTTTGCCTTTAGTTTCTTTCTGGGTCAAGAAGATCCACCTCATTCTGTCTGGTCTTCTCCAAGGTGCTTTATTCCAGCATCTGAGGTGTTTCTCTCAGAGAGGTTCTTTACTTTGCTGCTTATTGATCTGCCATCTGCCCAGCTTCCAGTCATCTTATTCTTAAATACATGTTAGCAATCCGTTAAGTCTGAGGTTCTTGATTACACTTGAAGTAGAAAAATAAGCAATTTGAAGTTCCTGACCATGAAGGTTAATGGGTTAATAGACATACAGTTCTAAAAACAGAATGTAATCATGCCAAAGTCAACATTACTTAGCACAGTGCCATGTGTCTGTGCAGATTAAAATAAATTATAATTTGTTCAAATAAATAACACTGTGAATTAAACATTATTCTCATTTTACAAATAAGGCAATTGACTGAGAAACATCTCTAGATTATTAAATACTAAACAAAAAAGCTGTTGCTATAACTCAATTTTCAGATTCAAAATTCTGTACCTCCTCTATTGTACTACTGTAATATTGTACGGTATTGTATATTCCATTTGCAATGAAACACATTATGTACTTACTTTATGTTTTTTGCTTTTTATTTTTGGGTTTTCTGAGGGTCTCACTACACAGATCAGAATGGGCTTGAACTCACTTGGCAGCCAAGAATGGCCTTGAACGCACAGCAACCCTCCTGCCTCAACCTCCCAAGTACTGGGATTACAAGTGTGCACCATGATACCTAGTGTTAAATGTTTACTTTAAAAAAAAGCTTACATCAAAAAATACTGTGAGATTTTAGAAAAAACAAATGATTTTGCTTGGAGTTATCTAAGAATCTTCACTAGAGCTTACATCAAAAAATGCTCTGAGATATTTATAGCTTTAAATTTTTTTATTTTTAGAAAGCAAAACAGAAAAAAGCAGAGAAATAATACAGAATTTCTAAAAGAAAACAGTAAGAAATCAATACTAGTTAATATACTACACATTGTTATCTTAGAAGTAGTTGCTCAAGTTACAAAATCAAAGCATAAAAAATGAACAATGGCAGCACAAATTATTCTTTTTGATGAACTAACAATTAGTAGTATGGTTAATTATCTTACACATTATATATACAGTTATGTGTATATCTACAAGTTGTTCTTTCCTTTTGAGCACTTTCTCTTTCATTGTTACAATAACTATTGTATATTTTGTATCTTTTTACTCTTTCAATTTTTATTGTTATATATTTTTACACTAAAGAGACAGTACAATATTTATAAATGTGAGTCTTATTTATTTCACTTATAAGTATAGTCTCAACCTCCATTTACCTATAAAAGCCTCAAGACCATCCATTTTCATAGCTGAGTAATATTCCACTATATAAAAGTATTGCATCTGTTTCATTCATTCTGTGGTTGATGGGAACTTTGGTTGTTTCCAGGATTTAGCAATTACAAATTGTGATGCTATGAACATGGGTGCACATATATCACTGTGACATGAACTTTTCAATTTTTCTGGGAAAATACCCAGGAAAGGAATTGCTGGATTGAATGGGATTTCGAATCCTAGTTACTGTGAGATTTTAGAAAGGAACAAGTAACTTTGCTTGTAGTTTTAAGAAGTTCACTGCTGGAATATATATGATGTATTTAGATAGAGCATACCATTTTACTAAATCTAAAAAAAAATCCTTAAAAAGTGCTAATTACTTAATTACCCTAAAAAAGTCAGCATTTTAATTTAGTTTGGGTGTTGTTTTCAATACTTTTTGTAAACACTGCTTTTGTGGTTTTTGCATGTGATGTTTGTGTTTGGAACCAATATGTACACAGAGTACTGATGACTAAAATGTGACATACCAATTACCTCTGTCTGCTTCAGCAAGGCATCACAAACTGAATAGTTTTAAGCAACAGACAGTCTATCCTGCCTCAGTGCTGGAGGTCAGAAGCCTGAGAGAGCAGGCGTGAGGCTCACCGTGAGAGTCCTGGAGGAGATACATTGCTTATTTCTCCCAAACTGTCAAGGCTGCTGCATTCACTGGCCACTCACTGTATACTTGAAGACCAGTGTCTTCAGTTATCTCTTTCCAACATCCTCACTGTAACTGACCTGTGCGTAGACCAGCATCCCTCTGCTTCTGTCTCCTAATGACTTTGGTGTTTACATTTAATGTCCACTGGATAATTTTCCCATCTCTGGAACTATGACATTATCACAACTGAAAAAAAAGAAACAAAGAAACTAAAGACTAAAACACCCTGCCCCACTCCCTAAGGTAACATTTACAGATTCCGAGGATCTGTGGGAATCTTTAAGCAACATACTGCAGATGTTTACATCTGAGTAGCAGAAAAATGAGGCCCTGCTGGATAAACTGGAAGGTGAAGGCACTTCTCCCTTTCTGAAAAGGCCTCTGACATTGCTTTACCTCATGAAATAAATGTTAGGGTATGTGTTGAAGGTAAAGCTTGGTAAGAAATCTTGAGCAGCTTATAGCCGCAGAAGTTGGAACTGACTGCCGTCTCATCCTTCATGCGTCACATGTGTTTCACTTCAGTTTCCTCCACTCTGGCACCCAAGCTGATGAAGCTAACTGTGTGTGTGTGTGTTAGTGCCGCTTGTTATGCAAGGGGAAGAAAGAGAAGCTGACTTTTAAATTAGATTTTACATTTTAATTCACAAGTGGTATATATTGTTCTTACGTATAATTTTTCTGGTTTGAGAATTGAATCCCTCTTCAGGAAGTGACATCAACTCTTTGACCATAATAATATTATTATAATATAATAAGTCAATTATTAACAAACTCACTAAAATATAATTTAATTCAGCGTATGGTAACACATAAATAAGCTGCTTAGATAATCAAGTGATATATATGTATATTTATCTATGTATATATGTAGTTCTATGTGTGCATATTTATATATATGTGTATGACTATGTGTGATCCATAGTGATAACTTTGTCCAGTGATACACACCTTAATGACATTGTAGCCATTTTTGTTTGTGTTCACACCATGACAAAATTATCTCACAATGACTTCTGAGGACATGTTCCCCATGAGTAGTGATATAAGTTAGGCAGAGGGCTGAGGTACAATGTAATTTCTTACCTTTAGCAATGAGAAACTCTTAAGTATTTTTTTACCAAATTTGCTACAAATAAATATGAAGATTTAGATACATATTTCACATGAAACTTCTTGTCATGTTTGATTTCTTAGTTTGATTGCATATTATAATCATTTGTGTAAATAATAGATTTGTTTTTCTTCACTCTCAACATTTGCAATACAATATATTTAAACTCTGGGTTTTTCTTCTGTATCATTATCTTTGTCACCATTAGCATCACTTTTCAAATTGTCTACAGTGAGTTTTCAGAGTCCATCATCTTCAACTCTGTCTACAATTATTAAAATGTTAGATGCTTTAAATTTATATATAATCCTGTCACTGAAAAGTTAGCTCAAGTTCTGAGTAACATTTATATAATACTTTGATTATCATATTTTAAAATCTATGCTTCTAAATAATTATTTCTCCATAACAAAAACATAGCATCTTTTTCTGGCACTTACTGTGATATCATATATAGTAGTAGTGACTAATTATTTGTGTTTCGTTTCCTCATACTTTCTTTGCAGGAAGCAAATCTCTTTAAACACTTCAAGTAACTGAAGTTATCTTATATTTTCTGCCAAATATTTAGCTTAGCTTAAAACAACTAAATGGGAAAAATGGTCTGCAACACAGAATGATTTTTCGGACTCATATGTGAGATGGCTCATTTTTAAAAAAGATTAAGGATCAATCTGCTCATGTGCGTGCATATATAATTATGAAAGAAAAAGAGGGTAAGGAAGGAAAAGACACTGCAAAAATGCAAATTCCTCTTTATAGCAGTAAGAATCATTTACTGTATATAATTTATAGCATCAGTAACTCAGTAAGGAACTGTAGTAACATTTGATTTGAAAAGACTAAAGAAACCATTCAAAATGAGAAAGTAGATATAGTTAAATATAGGTTTGGGCACCTAAAGATAGAAAGTAGAGCAAAACATATTTTAGCTAAAAGATCTCTATTCCTTTATTTTTCAACTGTGTGCATTATTACTCTTGAAAATTATAATATAAATGCAACAAAATTCCTACAATCCATTAGATCAAAATTGATGACCTCATAATCCATAGCACCTAGACATTTTTCTGTGAGTATTTGATGCTCATAGACACTTTGCCCTCTGGACACTTTATGTATTACTGTGCTTAGGTTTATAAAATAGACCCTGGAACATTTACCATCACTATAGAGTTCTTCTGCACGAATACATGTAAAGTGCTGCTTTACGTTCTACTTATTCCTTTTGGCTACCATTTTTGGAAATGCTTGTGCTAGTTAAGAATAAAATTTCTCATGCATTGTGTCCTGTGGATCCCCTTGGATAAGAATGTTTTAATCACTCCAGTGGGATTGAATGAAACACTTTGCTATATTGATCTGTTAGGAGTAAGATGCTCCTTGCTCTGCTAACTCTTGGCTCAGGCTGTTAAAAGAGCCACAGCTTCTTGGTTTGCAGCCTGCAATAATAAATTGTATAAATAACTTTCTAGTGGTTGTTTCTCCTCCAAACTTGATATAATGCCACTACTCATTAATATCATGATAGTGAGCCGACCTGCTTGGAATGTGCGATGGTTTTCCTCATCTAGTAATTGAAGCAACGATGGCAAGGTTAAGCATCTCAATTCATGTAAAATGTCTTTATACCCAATGCCATCACCTAGAATTAATTTGCTTAAAAATCTACTTTCATGATCCTGTGAATGTCATATATCCAACCTGTTCCTTTTGACTCTACATTTATTATTGTTATTTTAAAAATAGAATTTATTGAAAGCATAGATACTGTTACTTAGGAAAAGGAGAATAAAGCAACTTGAAAACAATAGAGTCTGTGTAGGACTGAATTAATAGTATAAAATATAATAAAGAGCCATACAAAAGAATGATTACACTTAATAATACTACAAGCCTAACAATCCTTCTAAAATGAGTTCTTTCTTGTCCCTTGTGCATATGATATCCATGATCTGTACCGTATTGAATTTAATTATGGGTAATAATAAGATGAAGTATTTAATTATAGGTAAAATTAGGTTGAAACGTATGCATTTATATGATATCAAGGAGAAACTGTAATTTATTATGTATCACTTCTCTTCATAAGAATGGTACAAAATCCCAAATAACCTGAAAATCCATGTGATTCCTTTCTGTGTAAATTTTGGTAAGCAACACAAGAATTAGGGAGGCAACCAAATTATTTCTTGGCTAAATCGTATTGGATGACTATTGAGTGTGGGAGATGAAAGAAACTATGTACGAGAAGCATTTTTGATAAGAGGTAGTGCCATAGCAAGTCAGGTGACTTCAAGTGCATCTCTGCCCTGGTGGGCGGCTCCCTGGTGAAGAAGAGAAAAGCAGCCTACTTGCCACTTTGGTGACATGTGCAGAGGCCAGGAGAACACAGCCAAGCAGACTTTCAGCTGCTGTGAGAAATTTCTGTGATTTCTTTTTCTTAAATGTAGAAACATGAAGTAGTTTTGTGGAGAAAAAGAAAATTATGAGGTATCAGCACAAAGATGATGAATGTTCATATTAAAAGGAAATTACTACAGTAAAAGACAGAATATCAGAATCCCCTTCACAGTACTCCTCCAAGCTTCTGAACATGCTTATCCCATCATTTTTCCCACTCTCTGAATCATTGCTGGAAGTCCTTATGAGGTCTGATCACAATGCTGTGAATTCTGATGTAAAGTGCCATCCAATGGAAACATTCTTATAAGAAAAATTACAGCATGACCTCAGTCCTATATTCATCAGACCAGGCCCCTTGTGATTCTTGGGTCTTTGCCAAAGTCAAAATTAGCATCAAAATACACTGTT
Organism: Dolichotis patagonum; assembly: GCA_004027295.1. Lineage (NCBI taxonomy): Eukaryota > Metazoa > Chordata > Mammalia > Rodentia > Caviidae > Dolichotis > Dolichotis patagonum. The sequence goes on along the minus strand of PVJX010006054.1, from coordinate 57,425 downwards.
TGAATCAGTTCAAGACATCAAGGCAGCCTAACAACACAATTAAAGACACACATGAAAGAGTACTTCCAGAAATGCTGGAAAAAGTAGCATTAGTGATGGGATAAATATGTCCAAAGTTAAAGATAGCATTTTCAGGGGGAATTAATGGCAATGTAACTCTACTGTATTTTTAAAAATTTAAATATGCACCATTATTTGTTATCACATCTTGTATGCAAGTTTAGCTGTAATAAATCATTTTTTAAATGACACCTTTTTCCAGTGATAATCTCAATTATCTCCTATGAAGAATAACTGTAGTTAAGTCAGTCATCAATGGAAGCAATGGTTATAAAGATTTTAGGTGTCATTTGAGGGAATAAGAAAGGATGATAATTTTCCTTTGCAATGAAATCCTACCAGATGTGAAGTATTCTTGTAACATAAATAAGATTTCTGAAAATGTATTACAATTCTATGAGTCCTGAATAATTTGGAAGCCCCATAAAGGTTCAAGATGACTACCAATATATATTTCTTTTAAAATTGTGAGCAGACTCTTTATTTATAGACACTATCAGAAAAATTACAGTGAATAAATGCTATGGAAATTTTGAGTCCTAAAATGTAAAAATTACTTATTTAGAAAAATTTTGCTCACTCAGCATAGTTATTATAGAGCAATACACTGTCAGACGCAAAAAGAAATGATCACAGAGGAATAATAGAGAAGACAGTCTTATTTAACCAGTCATGATTTAGCATTACTTTCAGTTTTGTAAAGTTAGTGCAAACATTTCTTTCAATAAGAATATGAAAAATAAATGAAAATCTCATGTGCAGATTGGAAAAAGCAAAAGAATTTTATCAAATCCTAGAGTATCCAGTATTAGAAAAAATGGAGAATGGCAATTATTTTGAAAATTTCAGTTTTTGTGTAGAATCCTTGGCGATTCTGCTTCCTATCTTATGGGTTCAGTCTCTCTATAAACCTATTTAAAATTTAATATGCAATTAAATAAGTCTTTTCTCATTTCTGTCATGTAATAATTTAGACAATGATTCTTTCTTTCCTAAATAATTTTGCCTACTACTTTATATGTGGCTTTAACAATTTTCTGTAGCTTCAGTCTCCATCTTTACCACCAGCCAATCTTAGATGTCTTTTAAAAAGTTTGTGATAAACTTTGACATTAGATTTAGCTTTAGTATACAGTGACAAAGAGGGTATGGACTTTGCATATATCATGCAGCACTTTACTTCTTTTGGAAATCTTACGTTAGTATGGGAAACTTGTCTTAGTAAATAAAAAACATTAATATATTCTTACATAGTCCATAGTCTATTCACAATTCCTTACTGTTTAAATTTGTCCTCTTTGGTTCATGTTTCCTTAGACACTTACTGACTGTGACACTTTCTTGGATTTTTCTTGTTTTTGATGACTTTAAGAGTTGTGAACACTACTGGTCATATGTTTTATGGAATTTCATCAATTGAGATTGGTCTGATATTTTTTTAAATTTTATTTAAAGAGAAAAAAACAAAACAGAAAATGGGTAGAAGTCATACATGATTTAAAAGATAAATAGTAAGAAATCACTAGTTGATAAATTACATATTGTCCTCTTAAAAATAGTTGTTCAAATTACAAAAGTAAAGCATACAAAGTGGCATTCAAAAAACAAGACTACAAACAGTTCTATTCAATGATCCAACAAAAACTTAGTAATATGGTTATCAATCCTACACACTTAAACATACATACAGTTGGGCCTGGGGATTTAGCTCTGCAGCATAATCGCCTGCCTTGCAAGCATGCAGTTGTGAGTGCATCCCCATACCGATTTCAAACAAATGAACAAACAAACAAACATAAATGCAGTTATATCCTTTAGAACACTTTCTTTTCCTCTCTTTTTTACAATAGCAATTACATATTTTGGATTTTTTTTACTCCTACATTTCTTATTACTTTTTACACTAGAGACACAGTGTGATATTTATAAATATGATTCTTATTTATTTCACTAATGAGGATAGTCTTGAGCTGTCTCCATTTACCTATAAAGGCCTCAAAATCATCCTTTTTATAGCTGAGTAGTATTCCATTTTATAAAAATATCACATTTTTTTTTCACCCACTCTGCGGTTGATGGGCATCTTGGTTATTCCCAAGATTTAGCTATTACAAATTGTGCTGCTATGAACATGGGTGCACATCTATCAATGTGATATGACCTTTTCAGTTTTTCTAGGAAAATACCAGGAGAGGAATAACTGGATTGAATGGAACTTGCAATCCTAGTCTTCTGAGAATTCTCCATACTGATTTTTATAATGGTTGCACCAGTCTATACTCCCACCAACAGTGGAGCAGTATTGCATTTCCCCCACAGCCTCGCCAACATTTATTATTAGCCGTTTTTTTGATGGCAGCTATTCTTTCCGGAGTGAGATGAAATCTCAATGTTGTTTTAATTTGCATTTCTCAAATAACCAGTGATGGTGAACATTTCTTCATGTGTTTATTTGCCATTTGTATATCTTTATGTGAGAACTGTGTGTTCATCTCAGATGTGCATTTTTGGAGAGGGTCTTTGAATTTAGGGGGTTTGGTGTTTTTCAATTCTTTATATGTTCTTGATATAAGTCCTTTATCTGAGGGGTGGCTGGCTAAAATTCTCTCCCATTCTGTGGGTTTTCTTTTCACTCTATTGATTTATTTTGAAGTGCAGAAACTTTTCAATAATATGAGATCCCAGTTGTTCTTTGAAGGGTTTCCTGTGCAGTTTGTGTTTTGTTCATGAATTCTCTGCCTACCCCTATGTCTCCAACACATCTACCTACCTTGTCTTCCAATAGATTTAGTGTTTCTGTTTTAATATTTAGATCCTTGACCCATTTAGACTTTAGTTTTGTACATGATGATAGACATGGATGTCGTTTCATTCTTTGGCATGTGGAGAGCCAATTTTTCCAACACCATTTATTAAAGAGGCTATCCTTCTTTCAGTGATCATGTTTAGACCCTTTGTTGAATATCAGGTGGCTGAGTGTCTTTGTAGTTGTGCTTGCATCTTCCAATCTGTTCCATTGATCCTCAGATCTATTTCTTTGCCAGTACCATGCTGATTGTATCACTGTGGCTTTGTAGTACAGTTTCAAGTCAGGAATTGAGATGCCTCCTGCCTTGCCTTTATTGCCCAGAATTGCCTTTGCTATTCTAGTTTTGTTCTGTTTCCAAATGAATTTTAGGAGTGTTTTCTCTAGATCCGTGAGGCATGTTAATGGTATTTTGATTGGGATTGTGTTAAATCTCTATAACAATTTTGGGAGGATGGCCACTTCCACAGTTTTGGTTCTTCCCAGAAAGGAGCAAGGAATACCCTTCCATTTTCTATCCTCTTTAATCTCCTTTTTTAGCATAGCATAATTTTCAGCATATAGGTATTTTACATTCTTAGTTAGGTTGATTCCTAAATATTTCATTTTTTAGATGCTATTGTGAAGGTTAATATTTCTATAATTTATTTCTTGGTGAGTTTTTTATTTGTTTACAGGAATGCTATTGATTTCTGAGTGTTGACTTTGTATCCAGCTACATTGCTGAATTTTTTTATTACTTCTAGTCATCTTTGAACAGAGTTTTTTGGGTCTTCTATATAGACTGGCATGTTGTCTGCAAATAGTGATAATTTAACTTCTTTCTTTCCTATATTTATGTCTTTTATTTCTCACTATTTTCTAATTGCCTGGCTAGTGTTTCCAGAACTATATTGAATATGAGTTGGTGATAGTGGACAGCCATGTCTTGTTCCTGATTTTAAAGTTTTTGTCCATTTAGTGTAATGTTGGCAGTTGCTTTGTCATAGATGGCCTTTATAAGATTGAGGTAGACACCATGTATTTCGAATTTGTGAAGGGTTTTTATCATGAACATGTGTTGGACCTTATTGAAAGCTTTTTCTGCATCTATTGAGATGACCATATGATTTTTGTTTCTGGTTGTGTTGATGTGGTGTATTACATTTATTGATTTGCATATGTTAAACCATCCCTGCATTCCTGGAATGAACCCCACTTGGTCATGATGTATAATCTTCTTGATGATTTGCTGCATTCTTTTTGCCAGTATTTTATTGAGAATCTTTGCAACAATGTTCATTAGTGAGAATGGCCTATAGTTCTCCTTTTTGGCTGAGTCTTTCTCTGGTTTTGGGATCAGAGTAATACTTGCCTCCAGGAATGATTTAGGGAGGATTGCTTCCTTTTCAATTTCATGAAATTGAAATGAAATTGAAAAGGAAGTATTTAAGGAGCATTGGCATCAAATCTTCTCTAAATTTCTTGTGGAATTCAGCTGTGAATCCATCAGGACTTGGGCTTTTCTTTGTTGGTAAGTTTTTAGTTATGTTTTCAATTTCAATAGCTTATATTGGGGTTGTTCAAAATTGCTGTATCTTCTTGGTTGAGCTTTGGTAGTTCATATGTTTCCAGAAATCTGTCCATTTCCTCTGTGTTTTCCATGCTATATGAGTAGAGATTTTCAAAGTAGGTATTCATGATGTTTTGAATTTCCATGGGATCTGTAGTAATTTGCCCCTTTTCAGTCCTTATTGTATGAATTTGGATTTTTTTCTTTTTCTTTATAAGGTTAGCTAGAGGTTTGTAAATTTTGTTTATTCTTTCAAAAATCAGCTTTTGATTCATTAGTTCTTTGTCTTTTTTAAAGTTTCAATTGCATTGATTTCTGCTCTAATCTCTACGATTTCTTCTCTTCTATGAGCTTTGAGTTTAAGTTGTTTTTGTTTTACTAGAGACTTAAGATGAAGCATTAGGTTGTTTATTTGTGCTTATTCTGTTCTCTTGATATGACAATTTATTGCTACATATTTCCCTCTTAAGACTACTTTCACTAAATTCCACAGATTACAGTAAGTTGTTTCCACATTTTCACTGAATTGTAGGTATTGTTTTATTTCTTCTATAATTTCATCTGTAGCCCACTGGTTGTTCAAAAAGTTGTTATTTAATTTCCATGTATTTATTCAGGTTTTGCAATTTCTTTTGCCATTGATTTCGAATTTCAGTGTGCTATGGTCAGATATTATACCTGGGATAATTTCAATACCTTTGCATTTACTTAAGAATGTTTTATGGGATACTATATGGTCTATTTTGGAGAACGTCCCATACACAGCTGAGAAGAATGTGTATTCTGATGTGGTTGGGTGGAACACTCTGTAAACTTTTCTTATGTCCAATTGCTCAGAGAGATGATTCAGTTCTATTATATCTTTGCTGACATTGTTGTCTAGTTGATTTATTTCTTTGTGACAATGGCCTGATAAGGTCCCCTGTCATAATTGTTTTCTTATGTATTTGGTTTTTCATGTACATTAGTATCCGTCTTATATAGTTGGGTGCTTGTGTGTTTGGTGCATATATATTTAAAATTGTTAGTTCTTCCTCTTGAATTTTTCCACTTACAAGTGTGTAGTGCTGTTTTTTATCTCTTTTAATCATTTTAGGTTTGAAGTTCACTTTGGCTGAAAATAGAATAGTTACCCTTGCTTTTTTTCTGTTGCATAGAATTCTGTTTTTGATCCTTTGACTTTTAATCATTGAGCTTCCTTTTGGGTCAGATGTGTTTCTTGTATACAGCATATTGTGGGATCATGTTTCTTGATCTTTTCTGTCAACCTATTTCTTTTTTAAAATTTTTTTTTAAATTTTATTTTAAAGAGAATAAAACAAAAGAGGGCAGTACAGAGCAGATCAGAACAGGACAACATAGGCAACACAGTACTTTACATTAAGACAACCGGACATTAACAGTAGCTAGCACAATATCTCTTTCTCTGCTATAGTTGAGCATAGTTTCAAATACAATAATATCAAATATAACAAAATAGTATAAAGCCATTCAAAGAGTGAAAGAATTACAGGGCTTTCTGAACCAAATAACAGAAAATGATCAATGGGTACTACAATATCTCATTTTTGATAGAAAAATTTTGTTTAAACTATCACACATATTCAAATCCCAATAAGACACAATGTGATAGATAGAACCAATGGTAGTAGAAGAGAAGCATGGTAGAACTTCTAAGAAGGACGATATTAAATCAGCAATAGCTTTCATAATTTTTTGTTTTCTTCAAAACAGCTGTTCATATCATCACGCATGATATAGTAGAAAAAAAACCAGAATAAAACCATTCCAACTGATGAATGAAAAGATTGAAAGGCTTCAAAGCTATGAGATGGAGACTCATGGTTACCATAATATTTTATATACTCTTATCAACTCTCATACTAGGGAGACTATATGGTATTTACACTTATGAGTTTGGTTTATTTCACTTAAGTGAATGGTCTCAAGTCATGTCCATTTATTTATAAATATCTCAATGTGATCATTCTTTATAGCTGAGTAGTACTCCATTGCATAAAAATGCCACAACTTTTTTATCCATTCCTAGTTAATGGGCACTTAGGTTGTTTCCAGGATCTTGCTATTACAAATTGTGCTGCTATAAACATGAGTGCACATATATCAACCTATTTCTTTTGATAGTTGAATTGAGGCCTTTACATTTATGGATATCACTTATATGTACTTGTTCTACTTTGTCATATTATGTTCCAATTATTTGCTTTCTGCTTTTCCCCCTTGTTTTTTGCTTGTCCTACCTGGTGATTTCTTTCTGTTGTAGTTCTGGAGATTGTGGTCATTTTTATCTCTATCTAGTATTTCTTTCAATACTCTTTCTAGGTTGGTTTGTTGGACTTGAATTTCTTCAAGTTGTTCTTTGTCATGGAAGTATCTTGTTTCTCCATTAAATTTGAATGAAAAGCTTTGCTGGGTACATCAGTGTGGGTTGAAAGTTGTTTTCTTTCAGGGCTTGAAATACTTTACTCCAAGCTCATCTTGACTTGAGGGCTTGTGTTGAAAGGTCTACTGTGATTTAATGGGCTTTCCATGTTAGGTGAGTTGCATCTTTTCCCTAAATCTTTTAGTATTGTTTTTATGTTGTATGAGTGAGATCCTAATTATTATATGTCTGGGTATAGATTTATTTTTGTTGTGACTGTTTGGCATTGTATATGCCTCACTTATCTGCATATCAGATTTTTCCCCATGTTTGAGAAATTTTCTCCTATTACTTCTGTGAATAGTTTACTGATGTCATTTGCATTGACTCCTGGATCTTCACTGATGCCTGTTAACCTTATGTTGTTTCTTTTGGCATCATTTTGAAGCTTCTTGATTGTCATTTCATGATGGTTTGTTTTTGATAAAGGTTCTATCCTTTAATGATCAATAACTGTGATACTGTCCTCAAGGTCAAAAATCCTATGCTCAGCTTCATTTAAATGATTTTGCCAGCTTTGAATAGAATTTTTTTGTTTCTTGGATGTCTCTTTCAGTTTGCTTCCTGAATTCTGCTTGTTTTCTATATTGTTCATTCAATGTTTCAGTCATTTTCCCATGCTTCTGTACTTTTTTCTCTATTTCTTCTTTAGTTGTGCTGACCAACTGCTTTATTAAATTGTTATTTCAATCTTTGCATGGGACAGTACTTCTAATTTGATTTCCTCTGTAGCCTCATGGAACTGTATTTTTATTTCACTCACTATCTTTTCAGAGATTTCTGGTGTGTTACTTTTGAAGTGCTCTATTTCAATGTCTCTTGTACTTGCTCCTGGTGGACTAGATGTTTGAAATTGTATTTTGCCATTTTCCCCTTCTGAGTTAATATTTGGTCCTTCAGTCCCACTAATGGCAACTGTTGGTAGTGTGCACCTTGGGGTTCTAATGTAGGTTGATGTTTGTCCAATTTCTGGGTCCCACAATGAATAGTTTTGCCAGTCACCTGACTTCCTGCTGCAGGACCTGTTGGGTGAGTCCTATATTCTTTCTGGGCTGACAAGCCTAGTAGTATTGATGTAGTACAGCTTTTAGTTCCTGCCTTTCCTTTATCTTCAGGTTATTCCAGGTCAGCAAATCTCTTTTTCTATAGTGTATCTGTCAGCTGAGGCCCTACTGTGTCTCTTGTTTGCCTGTGTGTCTCATAAGCCCTTTTGATTTTCTCCAAATTGGGGGAGTCCTTATTGGCACACATCTCACCCTGCCTGATATTTCCTGTGTGCAGGAAGGAGTCACCCACACTCTTGCCAGCCTCACCAAGGTCTTACAGTTAGTTGGAGGGAGCTTTACTACTGGCCCTATTTACCCACTATAGATGTCTATTTTAGGGACATACTCACCACACTGACTGAATCTTGCTGGGATCTTCTGTTTGCGTGAGGTACTGAATCTCCCTTCAAGCTAGCACAGGGAGAATGAGTGGGAGCTGAAGATAAATAGCAGTAGTAGGTCCAGCATGTAGGGAGTGTCCCTGAGGATCCAGCAGATATCCTAAGTCTGGGATTCTGCTGGGCATGGGCCAAGTTCCCAGGGCAGCATGGCATTCTCAGTGCTGGCTGGAGTCATGCAGGAAGTGTGCTGCTGTGTGCACATAGGTCCGATGGCAGCCCAAGTTCCGCAGGGCTGGCTGGAGTCATGCAGGAAGTGCGCAGCAGTGTGGGCCAAGGTCCCAGGGCAGCCTGCCATTCCTCAGTATGGTCTGATATTTTTACCATTGTCAAACTAGAAATAATGGTTTTCATGAGAAGACTGAAGAGATAAAGTGTCCTTCTTAATTCATCATATCTGAGTGCACAGTGTTCACATGAATTATACTGTTGATATTGACCTTGATCAGTTGGGTGGGCCTGTGTTTTTCATATTTTAAAGTAATTCCTGCATCCACCTTTTCATATTTTTTGCAAAATATTTCACTACAAGCAACCCAGATACAAATCATTGAGAATTAAGCTACACATTCTTGAAGCAACACATCGAGTAAACCATTGTGCATTCTTCTGCTTGAGATTCTTGTCTACCCAACTCCTAATTATTTATCTATTCAGCTATATAATTGGATGGGCTGTTACACATTTGTTTTATACTTTAGATTTTAATACAATACTGTCCAACAATTCTTGCTCAAACTTATCTAGATTTGGCTACTGGGAGCTCTTGCAGTTGGGTCCTATTTCTTGTTCCTATCCTCTAACTCCACCACTGTTTGTTTTGGTTGATTTGTTTTGTTTTGCTTCAATTTGTTTTGGTTTGAATGCTTATCTTCTGTCACTACAAGTATTTCAGAACCATGTTGTTTAGTTTTGACATCAGTCCTGGAATTATCCATCTCTCTAAAGACTCCTGGTTTCTTTGGCCTTAGAATTGTATTAGAAAATAAGATTTGAGCTCTTTGCTTCTGGAATTTCATCAAATCTAGACAATATTAGATTCTTGAGCAAAGGAAATTTTGTATATATTAATCCATGTATATGCACATGTCATCAAGTATTTATGCTGCAGTTATTTGCTATAAAATTAAACATGCATTTGTTGTGATACTGTCAACTCTAGAAATTTTAGCATATGAATCATTACCATTTTCTTTTTTGAGTATTTGTTGCCTTCTATTTCAAAGTTAGACACTTTGTTTCCACTGTCCACTATCCATTTAATTGTCCATTTCCAGTGCATATGCACTGTGATTTTAGAATTGGTAAACTCTACTGTGGTAGAAAAAAACTTTAAAAATTACAGTACAAGGTTCATTGTGTGTAATTCTTACTACCTTCAATCAGACAGTTCCCACTTAACCAAATTTACTTGAATCACTATTTCCCTCCCTCCCTAATCTCTTTATTTATTTTATATGACATTAATATATATGAAATAAAATATTTGAAATATTTTATCACAATCCCCATTCCACTGTTGTATTCCTGTACCACATTAATTATTTTTGGTTTATTTGTGTACACTGCTTCACCTTTGATTGGTAAAGAAAGTTCCATGCATTCTGAAAAATGCAGTGTTATATATCCAGCATCAAAAACTTAAAGAAGAATAATTTTACTACATTAAAAATTCCCAATAATTCATTTAATTAACCCTCTCACTTGTCTCTTAAATCACTGGTAACCATTCATCATCTTAATAATTCTACTTTTTCATAATTTCATTGAAGTGGAATTGTAAGAAGTATTTTTGTTTGATGTCTTTGCAATATTTACTGTATTTAAAATTCATTATGGCTTTATATGGTTTGATAGCAATTCATTCATTGAAATAGTCTTCTTCTATTTGACTCACACTCCTTAGTTTGCTTATCCTTTCTTTATTGAAGAATTTCTTACTTGCTTCCAGTTTTTAGTGACTAAGATTAGAAACAGTGTTTTTTTTTTCAGTCTGTGGATTAGTGTTAATGCATGTCCTCAGGTAAGAAACTCTGAGTCATGCTATTCCTATACTATGTGGTTAGTGTTTGTTTAGCTTCTAAGTAGTGGCCAAACTCTACCAAAATGGCTAGGCTATTTTACCTTTCCCAAGGAATAAATGAGAATTTCTGTAGTTTTGCATCTTCAGTCATTTTTATTATTAGTGTTTAGACTGATCAGGCAATATAACAGTGGTGAAGTGGCATCTTCTTTATTAAACTGGTGTTTCTCTGTAAATTATGCTGAACATGTTTTCAGATGATGATTTTTCATTTGCACATTTTCTTGGTGAGAAGTGTGCATTAAGTATTATACTTACTTTTAGTTGGATTTTGGTTTTCCTATTGTTGAGTTTTATGAGTTAATATATGTCTAAACTATATCCTTTGTCAGATATGTGTTTTGAAAGCATTTTCTCCCAGCCTGTGACTTTTTGTTCTTTTTATAGTTCCTTTTACGTTGAAAAGATTGTTTGCATATGACAACTGATTACTGAAAAGACCATTGCTTTTCTACTGTAGTGCTGTTGTCCATTTATGAAAAATTTACTGACTCTAATTGTGTGCATTTTTTGGCATCTCTAATTTATATGCAACCTATTTACCAATACTATCACATACTATTATTTCACAATTGCCTTCCTTAATAACCAACTTTACACCAAGTTTTAAAAGGAAACAATGTGACTCCTTCATTACTTGGTCTTAACTCTTTGGTCTTTAATCTTTCCTCACAAATTTATGAATAAGTTTATTAATATTTATAAAATCACCTGAGTGAATGAGTAGAATCTACAGATCAACTTGAGAAGAACATAATTCTTACCATTGCTAAGGGTTCCAATCCAGAAATGTGGAATTGATTTTCTTTTATTTAAATACACTTGAATAGTGTTTCATCAAACAAAAATTCTGTAATAATTTGTTACATTTATAGTTAAGTATTTCCAGTCTCATTTTTGGGTAATATTTGTCATTTACTTTTAATAGTCACATACTGTAATTATTTGACAGGTTATTTTTCTGCACTATCTTTGTGTCTCATTAGTACATATTTGCAGCATATGAAGGTTACATTCATTTTAAGGAGCAGGAGTGTGGACATAACATGGCTTGATCCCTTTCCAATCGTCTTTCCCTTTCTACCCACCTCCATTCCTCTGACCCTAAATCCTCTTTCTTCATTTTCACTCTTATTGCTATTTTACTATTCTATTTCATGTTGATAACTTATAATATTTGTATTCATTGTGGATATTTAGTACATATACATGTCATATCTTAAATCTTCTTACTGCTCCTTCTGCTCCCCTTAACCCTCAGACTCCTGACCCCTTAGCAAAAGGTCTATCTCCCTGTTTCCTTCTAATAATCCTTTAACTTCATTCATATTTTTCCTTACTTAATTGAGAGCTGTCATACATTAGTTAATCTCATCTGTCTGATTTACTCAATGCTGTATTTACAAGTTATATTAATTTTCCTATAAATATCTTAAGTTCGTCTTTCTTTACAGACATGTAGTATTTCAGTATATACCAATGCCACATTTTCTTTATCCATTTGTCAGTTAATGGGCATAGAGGCTGATTCTAGGATTTAGCTATTATGAATTATGCCACTGTGAGTATGGCTGCACATGCATCACTGTAACATGATGTTTTTAACTTTGGGGGAGATACCTTGAAGGGTATGACTGGGTCAAATGAAATTTCTGTTGTTAGTTTGTTAAAACATCTTCACATTGATTTCCATGATGGTTGTACTAGTTTACTTTCCCACTGTCAATCTAGGAGGATTCCTTTTACACTTCAGTCTCACTAGCATTTGTTATTCTCAGAATTCTTGGTGACTGTAATTCTTTCCGTGGTAGGATGAAATCTTAGTATTGTTTTAATTTTCACTTCTTTGACAGTCAGAGATGTTGAATAATTTTTCATATGTTTGTTGGTCATTTGTACTTCTGAAAAGGGTCTATTCATTTCATTCGCCTATTTCTTGATTGGGTCTTTCATTTCAGGGTGTTCTAATATTTTTTAGTTCTTTACATATTTTAGCTATTTGTCCTTTGTTTTAGGAATTGCTGGCAAAACTTTTTCCCATATTGTAGGTTGTCTTTTCACTACATTAATTGTTTCCTATGCTATGGAGAAACTTTTTAATTTGATGTAATCTCCTTCATTGATTACTGGTGTTATTCCTTATACAGTGAGAGTTCTGTTCAGAAAGTCCTTGCCTACACTTATACATTTCATCTTAGCCAAGAGGTTGGAGACACAATTGTCTGCAGCTATAACTTCAAGTCATTTACCTATTTTATCTTCCAGTAGCTTCTTTGCTCCTGCTTTAATGTTTAGAATTTTGACACACTTTGGTTGTGATTTAGTACATAATAAGATACATGGATGCTCCTTCAGTCTTCTGCATATCATCAATTTTCCTAGTGTTAGTTGTTGAATAGGTTATCTTTCCTGCAATGTACATTTTAGCCCCTTTGTCAAAGATGAAATAACTGAATGAGAGTGGCAATAATTCTGTAACCTCTGTTCATTTCTGTTGATGGACATCCTTTTTGTTCTACTCCAGTGCCATTTTTGTTACTATTGCTTAGTAGTATAACTTGAAATCAAGTATTCTGATACCTTCTTCCTTGTTCCTGTTTTCCAGAATTGCATTTGCAATTTTCAGTCTCTTCCAGTTCCATATGAATTTAGGTGTATTTTCACTAGTTAAAGAGATATGTTGGTATTTTGATTGAGAATTATTGAATATACTCTCAAAACCAATCATAGTATTACATTTTCAGAAACATTTAACTTTTAGATAAATAATATTTTATTTGCTTTTTTTTGTCAGGCATACCTTCTTTATGTAGATTGAAGTATTCTATTCAATTTCTTTCAAAATTTTGTTTTTGTCTTTGTAATTTGAATATGCTATATCTAGCTGTAATTTAAATGATACTTATACCTGATGTTCTTTGAGATTTTTAAATGTGTGGTTTGGCAATTTGTCATCATTAATTTTGGAAATATATTTGCTTTAATTTTAATTTTTATTAGTCATTGAATCATCTTTAGCTGACCCATAAAACAAAAAAATTTGTTCCGGTGAATGCAGTACCATGTGATGTTTTGATGCCATGTGACACATTGGATGTTGTTTATTTCAAATATGTCTTCTTTTTCTCATTTGAAATGAATCTTTGATAGAGATATGTCTCCACGTATATTCTATATTGATTATTCTTCTCCTCTACGTAACACTGAACACTCAACTTCCAATAATTCTTTACAATTCCTATGTGTTTGTATCAGCTTTTTTTCAAGGAGATTCTGGCCCATGTAGCTGTGTCTTTTCCGTCTTTCTTTCATACTCCTTTTGAGAGCCATAATTTGTCCTGCATTCTTAATTCTCTCACACAGCCAAGAAAAGTCATTCAATTTCCATTGGTCTAGATTTTCCTTGTTTTAAGAGTGGCAACAAACTCTGTGAAGCTGTCATTTGTGTTCCCTAGAAAGAGGATAGAATGATTATGGAGTTCATTTAGCTTATCAATGATTCAAAATTTGTTTCAAAATCAGATTCAAAATTAGAATATATTGTCACATAGTTGAGACATATCACTCACTAGTTATAGTGAAAAATGATCATGGTTTTGATTTTTCTGATAAGGAAAATCTTCTCTCTTTGATAAACTTCTCTCTTTGATAAACCATGACTGTTAAAAGATCTAATCATATATCCTCTCCTAAAAGTGGCATTCCCCTGCTGACCTAGTATGTAATTATGTATTCAGAGTTCATGAAATATAAAACCCTCATTTTGGAAAAAAGGTGCCAAAGTTATGGGGAAGTAAAACAAGAGTTTAGAAACAAAAGTCAAACATGGAATTCCTAATATTTCACGAAACTTTAACTATACAATCATTAAAATTACACAGACATTTTAAAAGTTAATAGAAGTTAAAACAAATAACATTTTTATGTGCAGAGTGAGATTCTAGCATCTTGCATTATTGAATTGGAAAAATGTGTACATTCAGTTACTTGGTCAAACAATTGGCAGGATTCTATTTATTTCCCACTTCTCATTATATATAAAAAACGATCTATGCAATCGAAAGATTTTAGAAAACATTTAACTTCCCAAAAGTGTTTTCACTGTTATAAAGTGTATACATGTATAAATTTCATATGTATAAATTCCATAACTGCTTTTAAATCACACATGTGTACACACACACATACATGCATCATCTAAAAGTGTATATGTTAAATTATAAAAGCCCAAACCATAGTAACCATGGGAAGTTTTTAATAACATGTTGCAGTAACTCTTGGTAGATAATTTAATTCTGGGTAATGGAGCAAATTATTTTTAAGACAACTCTCAAAATATGACAGCGTTCCAGCAAAAAGGCCCGAATACCATGTCGTCTCTGAATTCTTCTCACACTGAAGACTGACAAATCTTTCCTCAAGCAGGTGCAACAGGAATCTTTGCAGAACAGATATGTGTGACTCAAATTGCCTAAAACTTAATGTTCTCCTGATCATGTGACTATCAAATTTTACTAAAGTTAAAGGCGATAGAAAAATAAATATTGATAGAATTCATGTAAATTCTAAGAAAATTATAAATAAAAAATAAACTAAAATGCTCTTTAATAATATGCTCTTTTAGTAATATAATTGAATGCAGACAGTGGGTGTAGTGGTAAATATTATCACACATTACAAGCAGAATGATGTACAATATAGATTACTTGCTAACATAGAGCAGCAACAAGCCAGAAATTTTTTTTTTTTTTTTTTTTTGCCGTACAGGGGATTGAACTCATGACCTCGCGCTTGCCAGGCAGGTGCTTATGCCTCTGAGCTAAATTCCCAGCCCCAAGCCAGAAATGTAGAAAGGAAAAATTTTTCTCTTGAATATATTGGGAAAATGAGAAATTTATGCCAGTTTTAAAATAAAATGGCATATATATATATATATATATATATATATATATATATATATATCAGTTTTGCATGTGTGACTGATGAAGGTATATTATTTTGCATGAATGTATCAGATTTGATTCCTGGTATTATTATTTAATAGTAGTGTAATAGAGAAGGACTCTGTTTCCTCAACACTTGAGGTAATGAATAAGAGAGTGCCTAACCATGATAGTGTGAACATGATTTGATGATACAGTAAGTGTGATGGACTTACAAAAGTGTCCTGCACTAAATAATTATACAATAAATGCTACATGATTTTATGTCATACAAATAACATATTAAACACTAATTTGGGAAATCCATTTGTGTATTGTAACTTATGTATTTAATGCCTTTGGTAAAATTATGTATAATATAGAAATATATTAAGCACAATATTAAAGTAAATGTACACTTTTCATATGATATTTTTATACAAATACTTAGTGTAGTGCATTTTTAACCCTTAATTCTATATAATTTATTATTTTTCATTCTATGTATAAAATAATCCAATAAAAGAGAAAGCCAGTACATGCCTTGTGTGAAGTGACCAGACAATGAAGTATCGAATTTGGAGAATAAAAAATATTATTTCTAAAAAATTATTTCTTATATGACAATAGAGGGTCTATTATTGGTATGATATACACACAGCTGTCATAAGAATGCTAATCAACCTTTTGTAAGGGGATATTCATAAATTGGGTAGAGGCATCCCTTATAGATAGATGACTAAGGTTTTGTCATTATTATTAAAGTTGATTATGTGTATGCTCCAGATTTACCACATAATCATTTTATATTTCATATGTACTATATTTTTTGAAAATGACATATAATATGGAAACAGCCACATTATATTCCTTTACTGCAGTGTAGCAAACCACACACTCATAGACACACAGAAGCACATGCAATGCACAAACATATGGACACTCTCATCTGCATACTACTTTATACTTTGAGGGAGAAATAGGTCTATTTTAGCAATATGGAATACAAATAGGATAGGCTTACAATTTATCAACTAACTCTGAGCACTTTGAAAGTGAAAAGAAGATTTACTTAAAATTATACAAAGGCAACATATAAAAACTGGACTATCTAGGCAAACCAGAATGCATACTCATGTTCACTCGAAAGGGAATACGGGAAAGTGTTATTCAGCCTGTGCTAGGGTAACTGGACTTGTTTTGATCTGAATCCTGCCAACTGCTTTTGCAGTTGGCTGAGTAATTTTATAATGTTCATAACTGTTGATTTCCTCATTTTAACAAGGTACTGATATTGCCTTTCAAAGAATTATTATGATTATCTGACACAAAAATGTATGTGATGTAATGCTTTTGTCATATCAATATGCAGTAATGTAAACTAATTTCTGCATTACTACTAATACATTTAATGGCTAAACAATGTTTCTAGTGATAAACAACATACATTAACTTCTATGTTCTGATGTATAATACGGTACATTTGAAAAATAATTACAATCTGGCACATGCCTTGAACTAGAATGAGGTCATTTTTGTCTGTGTGCTTTTATTCTTATTTATATTCATTTGTAGAAATAAATTGCTTCTCCCTAGATTGCCACTTTCCTTAAGATGAGGCAAGTAAATGTATTTTCATTTAGGTTTTTCTAATACTAATCACTGTGTTTTGGCCTTAAAAGGATACATGTTATGATATAACACATATATTTAAAACTGAAAAATAAGGTATACACTATTTCCATATGTTTCATTTCCATAGCCGAGTGTGCCAGAATGGAGTGTGACTTGTGAGCACACAGTTCACGGTGCACTTTAGTTTAATATATTCCCTGAGTTAATTGGATAAGAATATCTTTTTGTGCTCTTGGCTCCTTCCTTCTGCTTCCCCTCCCCTGCTCTTTCTCCCCCTTTCTTCTGCCCCCATTTCTTCCCCTCCTTCTTTCCTTTCTCTCTTCTCAGTGGACTAAGGATTCTGCTCCCCTAACACTGTGAATCTCTTTAGTTTATAAGCTCTGACTGTGTCTTCCTCTCCTCCTGTGACCCCAGACATGATAGTAGAAGGTTGGTTTGTATTTTAAAACTTCTCAAACTGACATCAATGTGTTTATTGACTTTGGATTGGATTTATCATTTATATATGCATGTGTTTATAACTTCAGAATTTCTCTAGATTTTTCTTACATTTTCAAGCAAAAGCAGTTTGTATTAGGAGTCACCAGAGAAACAGATTTAATAAAAAGAATTATATATATATATATATATATATATATATATATATAATCTTACAAGGTACACGTATAGTGCAATCGCTACCTGCAGAGTCAGGGCGAGGATTGCGTCCTTCAAGAGTGGAAGCCCAGGAGCAGTCTGGTGTAAATCAATATCTAGAGGCCAAAGGGATGCACTGGAAAGTTGGCCACTTCACTGGTCTGGTGGAAATGAATGTTCAAAGATGATGGTGAGGACTGAAGCTGCTCAGAAGCAAAATGCAAATGTTCTCTGCCTTCCCATATTACTCCACCCAGGTCAGAGCTTATTAGTTGGTGCAGCCCATACCCAGGGTGAGTCTTCACTTCCTCAGTGAGTCAGTCATCCAGACGTGCCCAGGACTGTGCTAAACCAATCGTGTGGGCATCTCATTCAAGTTGACCCCAGGGTTAACAATCACAGTTGTTGAACAGGAGATAGTGATAATAACTGACAAGTTTTGAGTAATAAATACTGGGTTTACTCTCTAAAGTAGGACAGAGAATATTATAGCCCACTTATTCAAATTGACATCACAATTAACTACCACACTTATAATTCTCTCTTTTGTAATAAATTTGGTAACCCTTAAAGTACATATAAAACTTTAAAACATGCATTTCATGATTTGTAAATTTCATGTACATACAGAAAATCTTGAGATTTGGGGGGAGATTCCAATTAACTTTGGATGTGTTCTAAAATTTTTACTCAGTACTAACTGTATATAGCTAGTTACAAAATGTGTGCAAAAGTTGTATATGCTTAAGTGATTAAGAAGGTAAATGATGTAAGTGCATCTCACTGCAATAAAAAATCAAAATAAAATGAAAAAACAGACAATGCCTACTTTTTAGGTAGTTAAGAAAATTTGTAAATATACAGATCTCTTTTACTAACGTGATATCGGGAATCTTCAACATGCATGAAGAAATAGTTACTTTTCAAATGCAATGGAACTAAGAAAAAATTTAAATATGTTAATTTGCATGTGAAAATTGCACATATTTTATTATTTTCAAATTGTCTTATCATAGAATCCATAAATTATTAGGAATGTCAATAACTCACTTGTCATCACAGAAATCTTTTTAGTAACCCTTGAAGCAAAACCCCCACCTCAATCCCCTTTTTATACTTGTAGCCACAGAGACAATGTTACTTCATAAAATGTCTTTATTTTTAAAAAGCAATGCATAAGAAAATTCATTGCTGGTCCTGCTATAATTGTACCTCCTTCCCATAAGTTCTAGTTTGTTTCCTAACAGCTAATTCTTATCTCCACTTTCTTTGATGTTCTGTCAAATACATGGAATGAGATACTAGATTGCCCATTAGTAATTATTTTTGTTTCACTACAAGATGAAAGAAAATGATCTCAATGCTTTTCATGATCTTGTCAGTCTCCCCAAAGCTTTACTTACATAAATGATCACAGTGGATATGGTCTAATTTATTCAAATTACAGTGGGGTTTCTGTAAAATCTTGCAGGACATACTGCAATCAATCAGCCCTAAAATTAATGTTATTTTGCATATGTTTAGTTATATACTGTGTTTACATCTATTATAAAGTCTGTAAAACATGGTGTACATGTATATATAATGTGTTATACACTTGTGTGTTGTGTGATTGAAGGACTCAGGTTGCACTGTTACTTACCAAAATTACACAACTCCGTTTGGAAAATAAGTGGTTTATTCGTTACTCTGCTGGTCTATCCTGTCCCCAGACACATTACAACTTGTGTTCATTTTCTATTCCACCTAGATTATCAAACAAAACTCTCAGAAAGTCCTGCAAAGGATGAATTTCAGAGCCCGTGATCTCAGAGCTCAAAGCACATGGTAATCAGGACATATATAATAAAACATGAGAAGCTTTTTGGCAACAGGAACATGAAAGATGCATGAATAATCAAAATATTCATAAAATTTGCATGCTGAAAGCTTTAAAGGTGGTAAGAGAAAGACTGATTCTTTGGCAGAACTATGAGGTAATGAAAAAGATTTGGTAAAATACATTAAAGGGAAGATGTTGGTAAATATTTGTGGTTGCGAAATTAGGTTTGTTTCATTGTTTTAATCCTTGTATCTTATTTACACACACTATTGACTGCATTGATTATAGAATAATTTATACTATACATTGAAGGGCAAGTATAACATAATTAATAAATTAAATTCATATTTCAGAGCAGAAATGTGTCAGTTGCTAAGTCACATTTCCCTATATTTAGTCAGCTGAATCTACCCATTTTTAAAAGAGGAGTGTTGTAATATTCAACAGTAATAGTGGAGTCATATATTTCTTCTCACGATTCTGTCACTTTGGCTCTATATGTTGTCATGTTCTGTAGGGTGATGTTAGGTGCATATAGGCCATTACAGTTTTTAAATTTGCTCTATGACTCTTCTTTTACTTAATCCCCAGATAAGTTTTATTTTACATTTTTGCTTTTATTAGTACATGTTTCCATTGCACACTGGTCGGATTAAAACTCAGCAAGATCATCAGCGAGGTCCTATGACTTCCAGGAATGAATGGTTCCCTGGACACTTTCAAGGTACGAAAGAACCTTTCTCTCTCAAGCAGTCATTTAAGACTAATTCTACTGTCTTCTTTTTTCACCACTGTAGTTTTTTCTTTCTTGATATACTTTGACCAAGCAAGCCCTAAGAAGGAATAGGGATCTGCAAATTTAAGGCAAAAGAAGAGATGTGAAAAATGGAGACTAATAAGATGCAATCTGCCTCAAGGTAAGTTAACAATCCAATACTACTATATGTCTCTGTTTGGCTTGGTTTATAATTCTCTCAGTGAATTAATCCAAACTTGTATTTCAAAACTTAAGTTTCACATACTCCTTTGACTTATTGATTTGCCTCCTACTTCACAAATAAAAATGTTAGTTTGGCATGAATTTTCACAACTTTATGTTCTCACTACAATCTTTTTGTCTTAACTAAATTATTTTTATGCTTTTTTAGGTCTTCTGTTCTCAAATCAAAAGAAAAAAATCACTTGTCCTTAATAAAATTGAAGGCCACTGTTCAAAATGAAAGAGAAAAGTTTGACTTGATTCTCAGAATCTTTTATTTTTGGGGTGATAACAACAGCAGTGGCAAATTACTAAGGTCAATGAGGCCTCTTTCAGGGTCACCTTCCTCAGCCTTTCTGAAAATGTTTTCACTCTGAACCATGTTCACAGCCTCTGCGATGAGGCCTGCGTTTTCCGTACCCTGAGAGATTGTTTTTCTCCATTTGCTCCTTGAATGTTTCATGTAAGGTGATCTTGAATATCTTTAATGTGATACATTACAACAGGATTTGTATCTCCCAGGTGAAGCTTCTTTTGTTATTTGGTTTTGTTGAAGACACCATATTGTCAACTCAAGGCATCCTGTTATTGTCTACATGTGATCCTGATTTCTACATTACACTCTTCTGAATTATTTTCATGAATGCCTCAAGTATTTTATCTTTATTTTACCTGGGGAGTAATGTTTCCATGGTGGGGTGGGTAATGCTACAAAATGCAATTTATTGAGATCCACATTCTCCAGAGGATTGTCCTACCACTCTGTTTTAGATTATTTTGAATTCTACTATGAGTTATAGTAACAATTTATCTGTGAAATAAGCCATCTCTCACCACAAAAGATTGATCGAATAAAGAAATGCCTGCCACAGAAAATAAAAAAAATAGCTGCATTGCAAAGTGCTTCAGAAATTCCTACAGACTTACTCAGAAATCCTAGCCACCTTAGATATGAACAGCTCAAAAATTCATTTAATTTTTAAAAGTAAATCTTTCCTAATGTGAATTCATTTGGATCACTAGGTCATCATGATGTGGTTTATAAATTCATATGTGTTCTTTTGGGAATCAAACTCTTAAATGTTTTAAGCATTTCTAAACATCATTAATACTGAGATCTTCATATTTTCAATGATTAATGATGTGCTGAAAAATTTAGGAGATGATCCGGTATCTGTCAGAAGGAATATGCCTTCAGGATAGAGGGTTTCTAGTTTGGCTACCACTCCTCCTTCTGATTTTCTTATAAACAATGGTCACTTCTACAAAAATAACAATCAAAAAAGATCTAACACAGAGTGAACTAAACTAAAATAGTAAATAATCATTTTAGACATGGAAGGTACAATTGTGATGGTGGGAAAAAGCAGACGAAAGAGGAACAGTGAGTCTTTTTGCTGTATTTATCTCCACCAGATAGGACTCTTACAATTTGATTTGGATAACTCATGTCCAACCTATGGCCTATGGAATCTATAGCTAGTAAGGCAGCCTATCAGATCATAAATCTTCAACATATTATGCGAAATTCAGCAATATTTTTAATGACTCAGTTGCATAGTGATCAGAGTGTGCGGTCAACCATGGGATGCCGTGCAGGGGTAGACGCAGTGCGGTATTAACTGCACGCCCTGTGTGTCACACACAGTTGAACAGAAAACTCTACGTATCCGAGGTTCCATATGCTCCCGGGAATTGGAACGTCAGACAGAGTGACTGATCGTCACAGTACTTCAACCTTCCTATGCATGCATGCCTGCAAAGACAGGCATTTATTTTCATTAAGAAGACACGTACATTTTCTTATTTAATTATTCAGCGTGAGCTTGTGGTGCTAGTTTTACTGTTACAATAAAAATATGTAAAAATAATTTTTTAAAAATTATGTACCTCAATGTTGTTATACATTTTATATGCAGCCCCAAACAGTTCCTCTTTACTGAGAAACAGACCAGCCTAAAGTTTGGACACCCACGATTTAATTATAACACTGATACCATCTGCACGGTAACTGTGCTTCTAGAATTATCTCCCTTATCACATGCCTCTTCTCTAAGCAGGCTGATCTGTCAATTATAGAACTTATGGTTTGTGCTGACTATGTTCTTGTAGAAATTTGATCGTGATGGAGCAGGTTTTCTTAGCAAATCATTATTTCTTGTCTCCTTTCAAATCTATGACTTACATGTATATTACATGTGTGTATAATCAGGTATTCAGCAAGGAATTTAGAAGTGATATACTCAACAAATATTAATCTCTACTACTTTTCTGTATCCAATCCCATGAAAAATTAAAGGAGCCCAAGAACATACAAACAAGAGCTCAGTAAAAATTAACTCATTTTGCATGAGAGAGCATCAGCAAAGTATGAATGCAATATAAAATTCAAAAGAACTAGTATTCAACTGTGATCCTCATCGTTCCTGTAATTTCCATATCAATAATAATAATTTTTTAAACTGTCTGTTTATCTGGGTTTATTCAGTGCCTTTGCTTTTCAAGAAGATTTGCAATCATTCACAGAAAACTGTTAAAAAGCTGGATATAATTCCTTTACCTGTATTTTCCTGGGACTTCTCAGGTCATGTATTCATATCATGGTGCTGGTAATCACTAATGATTCTGTACCACCAGCCACAATCAGTTGTCTGCACCTTTACTAGGTTTTATGCAAGAGCCAGGAGGCAAACTGAGTAGAAGATACCCATCTCCCGTTTACTCACAGCCCAATCCTCTACACCGCCTACCTGCATAGATAAACCAAGACTGGATACTTTCAGAAATGAGTTTAAGGATGTGAGAATATAGGTTGATATTTTGGCTAATTTCATATCCTCTATTTCTTTGAGAAAAACAATCCTAATAGAAAAACTGTATCTAGTGCTTAAACTCATAAATTTCCTAAATTTCAGAAAGGTATTAGGACAGATGTAGGAATAGAAGCTATGAAATAGCACACACACACACACACACACACACACGAATGTATGTTTTTTTTTTTTCTGGTGATATCATTACAGAATGGGGAGGAATTGGCCAAGCATCTACATAGTTTATTATCTCTCTTTCCAGCTAGTTTTTTTCAGTGGGACACTGAATTGTGTCCCAAATTCATATGTTGAAGCCCTAAGCCTCTACGTGATAGCTTTTGCAGATATGACCCTAGGGAGGTAAATTAAGTTTAAATTATATAATGAGTATGACATTCCATGATGAAAGTAGTCCTACCAACAAGAAGATATACCAGAGAGTTCCCTTCTCACCGTGTGACAACATAACAAGAAAGATACCATGAGAAAACTGGGAAGAGAGAACTCACCAGAAACCACAATGCTGGCATGCTAATCTTAGACCTAGACCCTTAGAATTGTGAGGAAATGAATCTGTGTTGTTAAAATCACTTAGCCAGTAATTTTTAAAGCTTTCCTAGAAGACTATGGTTTCTGTATATTTAATAAAGTGCGAGACTAGACTTATTTTTTTAATCTTTGTAACACTATTCCCTGGAAAAAGATATGTACTCAATTAATAGTTGATAATTCAACAAGTACAGGTTTTAGGCCAGAAAGACAAAACCTGTCTCACTTCGCAAGTAGTCAGAAACTTAATGTGGATCATATTTGTAGTAATAAACAGTATTGATTTGGTAAAAAAAAAAAAAAAACACCTTTAACTTATCTATGAGCCCATCCACAGCAGTAGAATCTGACTAAGAATTAGGACTTTGGCCATCTCCCGATTGCTCGATATATTATAAAGGACACTAACGTGATAGAATTCCTGATAAATATGATCCATCTTTAAGGATTAAAATGTAAAACAAAAGGAAGTAATTAAGTTGCTTACATTCAAATAGGTCAAGCAATCTCTATTTGCCTACAGAAGTGAAGTTAGAAACCGCTATGAAAAGCACCCGTTCTGACAAAGCAACCTAATGACATAGTTTACCTAGCTCCTTCTATTACCTGAATGAAAATTTGTAACATTTACTACCTGTATGCAATCTCTAACCTGTTGCCTCATTTCTAAGTTCTATCTCATGGTTGAGAATGTTCGTATTCTTCAGTAGCAATTTATTTTTTAATACATTTTTTTCTACTAGGTGATAGTGGTTCACTGCTTTATTGCTCATGGGCTAATCTCAATTCACTCTCACGTACTAGGCCCCTGTTAACCCTGGAGGGTGTTCAGTATTCGTGACTGTGGTTTGCAATCTATTACATGGACTTGTGTCTTTTAGGGATACTCACTTGTCTTTGCTTTGGAGCCGTGGATTGAAACATAATTCAAACTAAGATGGAAAAATAAATCAAAATAAAAACTCTTTGGATCTGAGCCTGTTACTGCTTCCTGGATAAAAACAGAGATGATGCACATATTTAGGGACTGCTAAGATGGGAAGAAAGTATTTTCAGGTAGAAAAAATATGCTAGACTTTCTTGATGGGCTATATTTTTGTGTATCTTGTTTGATTTTGTAGTGGTGGAATGTACAGTAAAGCATTTTTCACCTCCCACAAGGTCAATTTCTGCAAGACAACTTACAGTCTTGGCAGTGGGAAGAGTTAATTATGGATGACCAATCCATAAGTTTAGCATCAAAGCTGTTTACAGGCATTGGTAGAAATAATGCAATGAAGGAAAATATGTAAAGAGATGACCATATAAATATTTTTTTGGCAAGAGAAGGGAGAAGGGCACAGGATGTGTTCAATGCCTGTGTTACATAAGGGGCCAGTGTATCTTGAAGTTTAAGAAATTGGAGTAGATGAAGAAAGTATTGAAATGAAGAAGATTCCACTGAGACAAAGGGCAACTGGAATTGACCAAGGATAGCCATAAAGATAATATTTTTAGGAAGCATTGCAGGATTAAGCCAAAGTATCTTGCACTTACTGCCATGAATTTGACACACATCTCTAAATAATTGTGTAAATATAGCAGATGCCAGGACTGTGACTAAAGCAAGGAAACAACTGGAGTTTTCACTGAGTACATATAGGGAGAATTTACCAAGAGCTGAGAATACAAATAGACTTCATTTGAGGTAATACATCGTGGAATATAAGATGGATGGTAAGAAAGGAAAACCAGAAGACAATGGTCCTGTCTGTGCTTGGCTCCTTCTAAATTTTTGCCATAAACTTAAAGTTATTTCTGGTTATATTTCTAATTATTTTCTGAAACCCACTCATCGATTCATATTCCTAGAGTTTTTAAATTGTATGCATCTGCTAATATATCTGTAATGAGCATAAAAGACATTTCAGATGGCACATCAACTTCTCATAGTTTTAGTGTTAGAAATATTTTATAAAATACACATCTGGCATATACCCAATAAGTCCAATATAAAAGTATAATGGCAGTAAAGTATCCACTGGTAGCAGAAAAACTCATTTTAAAACTTCTACCTTCTGCTCTGATGATCTAGTCACTAGTTACTTCTACATGAGTTCTTGAAAAGAAATGTTTTTATTAGCCTTGGTGGCAAGAAAAATACATTCCCAAAACCTGGATTATCTGGTGTTATATAAGTTAACTCCAAAATATAAACATTATATCCATATTTTTAGGACTTTCCATAGTTTTTCTGGTATTAAAAGTTGAAGCAATTTTTGAGGAATATTGAATGTATGATTCTAGAAAGTTAAGCTGCACTGGGGAGGGAACTTTCCTATGTTCCTTAACATAAATAGCCTTGAGGTAAGGGCTATTTTAATTCAAAAAAATAGGTCATATATGCAATAAAAAGGTTAAATGTCCATTAATTATAATCTTTAAATGGTAATAAAAATTACTTTGAATCCAACTAGTATTTTATGTTAATTCTATATGAACAAATCAAAATAAATATTCTTTCATGTAAAATAGCTATATTTTTCCAAATGAAGGGAAATTAGCCTTCAAAATTACTTTTTTCTTTTTGCTGGAATCAGTATTTCATAATTGGGAGCAAATGAATGGGAATATTCATACTTTCACCATAAAAATCATCCTCTGGAATTTTGTTCACACCAGATTATCAAGTCAAGTGCGATGTCCTGAAATTTTTATGACTGTTAATAACAGCCTGTAGTTAGGCCTACCATGATAAACCTGATTAAATTTCATGCTTCAGAATAAAAATTGAGTTTTCAAGGAAGAAAAATTTATTTTCTAGTAACAGAGTTTAGTGTTAGGTCTTTGTTTTTTTCAACTTCTGGGAATATTATGTTATTTTAAGAACCCTAAAAAATCATAATAGATGAATGAAAAGTAAGCTGACCACAAATCTTTCATCACTCGGACCTGAGGTAAAAAAGTCTTGAGTTTGCAAACTGTCTGTAGCAATTATTCTTTGAAATACTTTGAGAAATTTATTCAGACTTTCTAAGATTTTTTTCTTTAAGATACTAACACAGATACTAATAGTAAATATGGGATGTGGTTACTATGGATATTAGATATTATAAGATTTTAAAATGTTTAGTGCTGGGCATGGCATGAAGGACTTATTCCATGTGTATTAATCGTAATTAGCCACACTTTCATAATCATTTTTGAAAGATGTCATATATATTTTCTTATCATAAGGAAATAGCTATAAATCTAAAGATAATAAGCATCATTAAACAATATATTTAAGTCTAACTTGCTTGTAGGGTTTTATTAATGAGTTGGCAGACAGCAAATCAATTGCTTTTTTGGGCTTTTCTCATTTGTAGCAAATAAAATTATTATCGTATCCATCTGGAATTGTTTGATAGTATGTCTTGCAGTCTTTAATATTTTAAAATATTGGCATTAGTTCAGTGAATAAATATTTAACACATTGGACTCCACAACATAGACTAATTAAAAGCTAAATATTAGATTATTTAAATTATGAAAATTTTAAAAATGTACACTTTATGAATGTAAATGAGTTGTAATTATACCAACTGTTCCATTTAGTAATGATATAAATAAGCATTTTTCATTATAAAAATTATTTCATTTGCATATATGGTGTTACCTTGGTTTGCAAATTCAATTTGATTCACACTTTGGTGGAAGATGCCTGTGTTTGTGTTTGTGCCAGGGAGATGGCAGTTGTCACTTTTGTCAGTAGATGCAGTTTGTGAATGAAAGCAAAATTTCACTAGATGTTTTGGTTTATAAACCAAAGAGTATGCAAAATTCATGAACTGAGGTACTGCAATAATTTTAATGATGTATTAATGGTGAACAATCTATAAGATCTAAAACTATCAATATTAATGCTATATAGTCCCCTGCACAGACTATTGCTTGCCTAATCTAGGTTTACATCTTGTCATTCTATAGAGATACTACTTTAGCTCCAAGCTCAGAACCTCCATCTCGTCTCCAACGCTAGTTTTGCTAATGCAGTTTACATAAGAAACCCACTACATTCTGTTTTCTATTTTCCATTGCTGACTCTTTTTTATGTTATTTTCCAGGAATAGTTAAGTTGCATTTTCAAAGGGCATCTTTTTATGAACAGCATATCATTTCTATCTTCCTTTCCAGACAATCGAGAAATATCACTTCTACATTAATTAGAAATGAGCCAAACCTCTACTAGGTTGTTTTTATTGTTTTTTGTAAGTCAGTCTCTCACAGTGCTGCAAGATCTTTATGCAAGGACTATGCTTTACTAATTCCATTTTCTATATCTGTACTTGGCTGGATGAAAGAATGAATAAGAAGATAAATGGTGGGTAGCATTTTTGATCTTGAATTACATTAATATGAATTCAACAGTCTAGAGAGCAATAATAATTCTTCAAATAAAGTATATATTATTGCTTGGAAAGAAATATCTCTGTAGCTATACTTCACATCTATACTTAATGTTTTAAAATGATACTTTAGAGTTTAATGCATGTTTATTCACTAAAAATGTTTTCGTTTAATAAAAGTAAAAGTAACTTAAGATACCTATTTTACTATATAAAAACATTATATTATTTGCAAAACCCTGCAGTGAAGATAATTTAAAACATAGTCTATATTCTCAACAATTACTTCAGTTTTCATTTCCACTCTTATCTACCTGGAGATATAAATTTGTCATTACATTGTAGAAGCAACTTCATATTCTGCTTTTTAGATTTAAGTGAACACATCATACAAATTGATCATGTGACTTTTAGTCATGTTATAATGATAGCTGTATAACATTAATTTGAAAGTGCATACCAACTTACTCAATTAGGATTCAGCCATTGTTTTACAGTATACATAAAGCTTCTGAGGTTATCTTTAGCACTTCATGTTTTTTCACTGTCTTTGGTTTCATTACTTCACATTATTTTTCATATACTGCATATTTTCTTTTTAAGGAACTCAACGCTATCTCATCCTAAACAGCAGTCAGATCACCGAAGGTTAAATATCTTTCTGTCTTAACCCTCCTAACTCTCCTTTTGCCTTACAACCTATTTTCATTAACTTTAAATGAAACTGTCCAAATTTATTCTATTGAACAAATGAGAAGAAAATAGAGAGCCATATCTAAATTTCAATATTAACCGGAAATTTGAATTTTGAAAAAAATTTAGGTAATAGGTACCACCTGTCTTCCTTGCAAATATTTTCAGTAATTCAAAAATACTCAAATCGATGGCAGTACTTGAAAGGAGATGAAATGACTAAACTGAGCAAGATAAGAACATTCTCTCTGTTTCTCTGTCTCCCTCCGTCTCTCTGTCTCTGTCTCTGTCTCTGTCTCTCTGTCTCTCTCTCTGTGTCTCTCTCTGTCTTTCTCTCTGTCTCTCTCTCTGTCTCTCTCTCTGTCTCTTTCTCTCTGTCTCTGTCTCTGTCTCTGTCTCTCTGTCTCTCTCTCTCTCTTCTCTCTCTCTCTCTCTCTCTCTCTCTCTCTCTCTCTCTCTCTCTCTCTCTCTCTAAGACAGGGTCTTGCTCTGCAATTCAGCCTGGCCTTGAAATCACGTTGTAGCCCAGGTTGGCTGCAAACTTACAACAATCTTCCTGCCTCAACTTTCCGAGTGCTGGGATTACAGCAATGTGCCACCACGTCTGGCACAGAAAATTCTCATAATGAATTTAATGAAAATATCTGAAAAAAGAAGATAAGCCCATTGATTAATTAAAACAGGAGTCTAAAATCATTAATAATGCAAAGAAGGCACAAAATACACAAACAAGGGCATAAATTACATAATAAGAAAAATGCAAGAATATCAGTGGATGAATTGACTGTTAACAGACTAAAAACATAATGACATTTTATTCAAAAGGCAGTTGGGTATGGGATAGGATTGCACTTGGGGTAAATTGCATTGTGAAGACTAGGAATATAGCTTAGCTGGCCAGCACCTGTAGGGAAAGCATGAGGTCTTGAGCTCAATTCCCAGTACAAAAGAAACAAATAACAGGAAAGAAACCCACAACAAATGGCATTATAAGCCTCAACCATTTGTGTGTTCTGGGGCAGGTTATTGACTGCAGAGCATAGGCTGGGATGCTCACTTCCCCAAGCAGTTTTGACCACCATTTCAACCTTGATAGGATCAATAACTATGCTAAGGGCAGCAACTAGAGTAGGAAATTCAACCCCCCACACGGTGCATGCATCTTGGGTTTCCTGTGCCTCACATCAGTAGGAGATAAAGAGCACACTTTCTGTAAGATAGTAGGTCTGCCAAGTAGCGTCCATTTGATAAATAAGGTCTTAGATTGTTGGCATAACTGCTTACATAATCTTGCTTAGTTCTAATTGCTGGTGGGAAGTGTACCTGTCCCAAGACAAGGTGGAGGCAAAGAGGTTATCCAAGAATAAAACACACACTTTTAACATTGTACAGTCTAACACAAGTCAACATTACAATATGTAATGTACAATATGAAAACCTTACATATATGTAGGTATATTTCACTCAGTTTCTTTTTAAAGCAATATATATGCTATGTACTAAATCTACACACATTATAACAAGACAATACAACGATTTTACCTTAAAGAACTTACCTTAGAGAATCATATACATTTGAAAGAAACTCAGAAAAACAGAAAAATATTGGCTTTTATATTCATATATATATATTTATCATTTCTCATGTGCTTCTTGTATTCTTAAATAATTGAATTCCTCTAGCTTCATCTAATAGAGTACTTAGTGTCATTCTTAGAGCTATCAAGATAACTGTAGTCAGGGAGGTGATACTTCATATCATAGTATTTCAAATTACTATGTATGTAGAGGAGGTGATAATGGAAGCAAATATCCACATTATATTAGAAGGGCATAAGTTGTCGATAGGAACTGTTAGTACAGTGTACTATAAAGAATAACTTTTTAATTGAGTCATTGATGCAACTCAAAACCATGGTACTAATTACTATTTGGTCATCAGTTTAATTTTTACAAAGGTACCCTCTATTGGAAAAGACTTTGGTAGGTGTCATCCGTTTTTGTTCCATCCAGACCTACTTGCTGTTTTCTTCACTATGGAAGGTCTGACCTGCAGTGAAACAGTCAGCTTTCATTCTGGCTTCCAGATGGTTTGGGCTAAGGAGAAGCCTGGTGCGAGGTTGATGGAAGAGAGGAAAGTATATTTTCCCCTAATCTCCCCATTTTTGAGTTGTGGCACCATGGCTGCAACCTTCAATGATCCTTTCTCCAAGACTGCTCTAAGAGTCGTCTCTAAGTCTCTTGGATATGAGGGTGGAAAAAAAACACTGCTTCAACAGAGGATGCAGTACATGTGGGTCTTTCCCTGAAGCTGTCTTAACCCTTTGCAATGATTCCCTTCA
Organism: Dolichotis patagonum; assembly: GCA_004027295.1. Classification (NCBI taxonomy): domain Eukaryota; kingdom Metazoa; phylum Chordata; class Mammalia; order Rodentia; family Caviidae; genus Dolichotis; species Dolichotis patagonum. The sequence continues at coordinate 26,279 of PVJX010006054.1, read as the reverse complement.
TTAAACTTTCCTGATTTATCCCAATTTGAGTATATCCCATATGTTTTCTGATGGAAACACAAGAAAGAATAATTAGAGAAATTCATTTTTCTGCAGTTATATCTATTTTGCTCCTATGTGTTCTACATACTTGAGACCATACTCAGGAGAGAAATAAATCAGACTTACACATGTAAACATCATGTTATCTCCCTGCTGTCAGACCTTGAAAGAGTAAATGAGTTCTAAATGTACAATAGATATTGTGAGATGGGAAGAAATTGTTCAAAAGGAAAAAGGAACTAGGGTGGGTGAAAGAGGAAAGTACAGTAGGGAAAAGGCAAACCTGCAAGTCAGTTATACTACTAATGTCTCTTAGTTCATTAAAAAGGAAAATTTGTGCTAATATGAGTTGGAGACGTTTTTATGCCATTTCTTGTACCTTCAGCTACTACTATAAAGGTAACAGCATGTATTGTATTAACTATTGTTATTCTCTTATTTTGTTATGAAATTTTATTTTTGTCATAAAATAAAAAATGATTAACAACACACCTACATTATTATAATCCATCTATATGCCTCTATTATCTATCTATCATCTATCTATCTTTTAATCTACCATACCTAGAATGCCTTCTGAATATTTGTTTAAAAGTATCTTGAGCCTTTCTTTTTCTTTCATTTCCTATTTTCTTTTTTTTTTAATTCCTTATTTTAAAAGGCACAGAATGAAAAAGTCTCTTACTTTTAAAAACGGTAGCCCCAAAACATTCAGCGTTTGTATCATAATAGGCACACTGTAAATACTTGTGTGTTAAATATAAAATGTGAATATGTAAGTAGGTAAATAAATGAAGTTTCAACTCTTTGCAAGCTGTCCTTGCCTTCCATGTTTACAATATGTATTTATTTTCAGCTTCCTCATTTACCATTGGTAATAAATAAGAAGCAAGAAACTTTAAAAGAAACAGTCCAAAAGCCCTTATTGCCTTGTCTTTAGAAGTACTCTTAAGATAATTAATCTTACCCATAGAAGTTGGGACCCATTAAGCTGAAAGTCAATTAAGCTGGAGTTCATTGAGATATAAATTACTCACCAGAGACTTGGAAAAATTGAGTGGAAGGTTGTGACTCTGTTAGGCAAACATTTTGGGAAGAAATTCCAAGAACAAAGACTTTGATACACCTCATAGGAGAAAGAGAAATGAACAAATGATAATGATTTTTCTCTTTTGACTTATTTATGTGATTATTATGAGAGACATCACAGGTTTTTGAATTAGAAAACCTGTGCCATTATGAATTATTATTTTAAGGTTGTTTGTAACATAACATGCCAGTATCAAATAAATTTACCTTAAATTTATCATTTGTATGTGTGATTTCTTTAATTTTGTTTCATTTTTTTGTGATTTCTTCTAGTTCTCTTATAAGCAGTATACTACCTTGATAAAATATTTGCATTATTTAGCCCTCAATTATTGTATACCTAATAGATGTTATATATTTCTTTAAGCTCTGGAAAAAATAAGTGTATGCATATGCTCCTGGTACTATGGTAGTTGTGAAATATTTCATCCCATATTGTAACTAAGTAGTGAACCATTGTTCATTGAATGTAGGTTTTCTTGAGTTAAAACAGATAATAATTGATGAACTAAAAAATCATGAAATTATTCCTTTCCTATATCATCCACATCTAATTTATGAAGTCAATTCATTGTATCACCAAAATATCCTAAAATGTATTATTTTCTCTTCATTTTCTACTATACTGTAAAAGCTAAGATCATATTTTTGTGAACTTCTGAAATAATCTAACTTCCCTCACTTTTCCTTTTTTTGTCTTGCTACATTCCATTCTCTGATATAAATAAAATCAATCATGCTGTTTTTTGATTTAAAGTATTACATCATTGTTGTCAAGTATTTGTTGTCTCTCTGCTATGGTTTGAGTGTGTCTCCTAAAGGTTCCATATGACAAAAGCCAGCTTTCCACTGTGGCAGTACTGAGTGGCAGGAGGGCACTTAAGAGGTAAGTCTCAGTGGGGGTCACAAGACTAGCCCCTTATTGCTTTCTCTGGTTTCCGTATCGTCATATGCATCCTTCATGGTGCATTCCTAACAAGCCACCATCTTTACTGCTGTGATTACAGCCATGGAAACACTCACCATTGTGCTATTTGGATTTTCAACCTATGAACTAAATAAGCCTATTTTCTTTACAAATTACCCAGCCTCGGATATTTTGTTATAGTGACAGAAAACATCCAGTGAACCTTGTGTAGTAAAAGTATGCTTCATGAACTAATAAAGCCTGGAGATGTGTCTTGCTGTGGCCAGTAAGATGTGAGCTAATGAAATGCAAGTAGGAGGAATGTGGGCTTTTGTGTGCAAAAATTTATAAAGTAAATCAGAAACACCTCTTTGTGTTCCATTAATTGTAACAATAGCACATGTGTTCTTTTAAGATATCTGCATGATGCAAACTAAAAGGAAGTGTAGAATAATGTAGTTTTAATTTCTAGTCTCTAAATTATGGAGGGGAATATTGCAAGGCCATTGCTTTGTCTTTTCCATGGAAAGACTACTGCAAGGCCATTGCAAGGCCATTAGAATGACATGGACAAACTGTTTTTCACAGTTACTGAGGAAAACAGATAACGTGGGGGAATACTGATTCGTAGAGCTGCACAACTTTAGGATAATTCATGAGGTAAAATAAAATGACAGAAAGAATGTTTTCACACTTTAAATTCTACTTCAGTACTGTCAATAAATTGTTCATTTTTTGTTCGAAGTCATCACTTACCTGTCATGGTAAGAAATAAGACTAAACTAAACTTAGAAGCACCTTATACATTCTTACTTATATCCCAATGTATGATTGATATAATTCCTCTTAATTTTATTGGCATTTTTAAAAGAATTAAACACTTGAGATTAAAAATTCAGTAACAGTTATTTGCCAGAGCAGAATAACTACTCAAGCTAGGCAGAATGGAACAAGTTAGATTCTCTAAATGATTTGTGTGCTCTGAATTGTTTTGGATTGCACTTTAGCTGGAAGGAATTTCCAACAGGAACTATGCTAGTATACAATTTGAGTGTGAATGGTATTGCACTGTTTTATTTTATTTCCGATGTTCTATTGCTATAATAAAATTATATTTGATAATGCTTTGTCTTTTCTATGGAAAGACTACTGTATAAATGCCAATTATTTAGAGTGACTTAAATATAACAAACTCATACTGGTTACCTTCTTTTTATAGAATTAGGAAGAAAGACATTATGGTTAAGCTACTTTGACAAATAGAATCAGCTAAGGAAAAACAAGACACACAAAGTAAGAACATACTAACATTTCCTATTTTAATAAAATCCTACTGCTAGAGAAAATTTTACATAAACTGAATATATGGCTGAATTCTCACATATGTTCTGCAATTGCCTTTATGATTTGTATAATAACTTTTATATATTATATTTATTTTATAATGTACAATAGAGGCACTGAATAGTAGTACAGTTGACTAGGCCTTTGGATATGACTTTTAAGAAAACAAAGTGTACATATTGTAAAGTTTATGTTACTGAAACTGGCCATGATTCCAATAATTATTTAGGCCACACAAAAAGATTGTGAGTCTACTATATAAATTTGCATGAGGACAGTGACTTACTTTTAGTTTTTAGTGTCAACATAAGAACTAGCTTTACATGTAGTCTTGTTTTTTTTTTTTTAAATTTCTGTTGAGGAAACACAATTCAAATATGGACCATCCTTGCTTCCAGGAGTTAAACAATACAAGAGTGAGGCACAATGTGGTTTCTGCAGTTTCCCTTCCGAGTTGGAAAACTGAGTGTATTCCGTGCACTTGACATACTTCATCTCTCAAAACTGTTGTTCGACCGATGAAAGAATATAGAACTACTGTATCTAAACAAGTACTTGTAAAAACAAGTTTTTTCAGGCCTGATTTGTTAGTGAAGACAATTTATTTAAACAAGATGATACTTGTGGTATTAAAATAATCTGCGTAATTGTGCAGAGGTTACACAAAGCTAAGTTACATTGTTGCATTTCAAATTGGGGAAAAATGGAACTGAGGACTGAAAGAAACAAAGGTATAACAATATTCTTTCCTAGATTCCAACCATTTTGTCTTGAAATTTTATAACACACACACAAGCACACAACTACAATCAGGAAGATCATTTCAGCTAAAGAACAGATTATGACATTCAATATAAGCACACTTATGCTATTAAATCTTGTGGAATTTTTATTACTGGGAAATAGTGTGAAAAATAAAATTAAGCTTAAATTAAAACCCAGCTCAAACCCTTTCATAATTTGGAGAAGAAATTTGTTACACTATGAGGATGGCATTTGACTATTTTAAACTCTTTTAATTAAACATTTAAAAATAGAACAATAATATGAAAAATGGACCAGCTAATGAAAACATCAGAACAAACCAAGAATCTAGCAACCAGGAAATGTTCTATATTCACATGCTAGGACAGTATCTATGATATAAATCTATGATATAAGTGCACAAGATATATAGTATCTATGATATAAATGTGCAAGATTAATTTTGTGCATGGGATGAATCTCAGGAACATCTTAAGTAATAGAAACAAGATACAAAACTATATACTTTATGATTTTATTTAAATAAAATGGAAATGAAACCCAAACTAGAGACAGAAGTTATATATGTGTTTTTATTGGGCTATGACTGAGAATTGACTGCTATGCACAAAGGAAATCTGAGAGATCAATGAGAGTACTCTAAAATCATGGTGGGAGTTGCATAAATATATACAATATATTACTAAAATTCATGGAACTGCACTCTTAATATGGACAATCTTATAGAATATAATACTAAATGAGAACTTGTAAGTAAATGAATCAAAATATGTGCTGAAATTAATCTAAGCAGTAAGCCACCAAGGCAGAGGTAGTTTATCCCTGTCATTATGCTTGTGAACTCCAGGAAAGAAGCTGGATACAAATAATGTGTTTCCCTACCTAAGAATAATCTATGCAGAATGCTGAGCACAAATCTAAGACTAGGAAAAAATTTACACACAAAAGAACAGCATAAATTTCACAATCAATATCATTCACAAACCATGGCATTCTCATCTCTCCTAAACAACTACTGGTAATTACTTTTACATCAAATAACTATTAATCTGAAATACTGAGCAAAAAAAACTAATAGCAAATGAAATTTATTGGCAAACACAAATAAAAGTAAGACTAGGTGAATGTCAACTACTTACAGAAACAAAACAGAGGTTTAACCCTGGTAAACTCAAGCCATGCAAAAGTCATTTAACAGAACAAAAATTGACAGTTTATAGAAAGACTATCTAGGTTAAGGAAGATCAAGTTGTTAGCTACATTTCCACAGAGGAAATTAAAACTAAACTCATAAAAACAAGCATGCATGCAATTGGAAACTACTATAACAGGAAAACAGCATTTACTTATTATAACCTATTTGAATATATAACATTTAAAAACATGAACAACAATATGAAAAATGATCCAGCCAATAGAAAACGTCAGAACAAACTGAGAATCTAGCAACCAGGAAAAACCTGGAGGAGTCTACTATTGGAAAATGAAAAGCTACAGGTAAATGTTTGGTTGTGACTTTGTGATAGACTGTGATGCCTAATCAAGTGTAACTAATGGGGAAGCAAACAGGATTACTGGAGTGAGCTCAGAGAACACATTTGGAAGCTTAAAATGAGAGAGCAGTAAGGTAAATTCTGGAAAGGAGGAAGTCATAGAAAGAACAGGTCTCAAATCTGCACCTAACCATTACCTACCCATGTGTTTTTCTACTAATTTATAAGTACTTGGAGAAATACACACGATCAGGTGAAATGTAGCAGTTACAAGTTTAAAACCTGAGTAGAAATTTCAACTGCAGTTTAACATAGAACAGAGGAAGATTTTTACCTACAAATGTAAAGTCATAGTTCAAATATGAAAAAAAAGATTCAAAAGTTAATAAATTAAATCATAATGTTGTTTTTCTCATCAAAATGGGAAAAATTTTAAAAAATAAACATTTAAAGTGTAAATCCAAAGAGAAATTATTATTTTTATACATTTGTATATTATCACAAGATGATTGCATATATAGAATTTTGTATATCCTCTCTGAAGGTTCAATATACTAAAGACTTGAAAAATACTTTTGTCATCCAATGCAATAATTAAATTTTCAGAAGTCTATTAAAGAAACTAAAAATGGAGGAGCTGGAAAGATGGCGGATCAATAAGCAGCAAAATAAAGAGCCTCTCTGAGAGAAACAGCTCAGAGGCTGGAATAAAACATCCTGGAGAAGACCAGATAAAAGGAGATAGATCTTAACCCAGGAAGTAACTAAAGGGACAAAAAAAGAAAGAAAAAAGAAAAAAGGAAAGAAAAGAAAAGAAAGGAAAAGAAAAGAAAAGAAAAGAAAAGAAAAACGTGGACAGAAGGCTATAGCCAGGCCCACTCTCACTGGAGCTGGTCCCATTGTGTACGAAATGATGTCAGGATCTGAAGACACACAGTCCCGGTGAAGTTGGGGATTGATAAGCCCGAGAGCCTTGGCGAGAGGACTTGGTCTGGAGGGGAGCTGTGGAACAGAGAACAGCATTAGGCTTGGAGATCTGCACTGGCTCATGGTGAGTGCGGGTAAATCAGTCTCCCTGCAGGAGTGGGCGACTGGCCAGGAGACATTTTGGAGTCGGGCAAATAAGCCCAGAACCAGAACTGCAGTGGCTTCAATCAGTCACTCATAGCACAGAGCAGATTGGTGAGAATTGCCTGGACTGAATCCCACCCCTGTGCGCTATCTCATAGCCTAGGATGAGGTCTCTCTGATGCTATACCTAAACGACCCCATCTGCGCAGTGCACACTAAGGTGGTGAAGACTGCCAGTGGTCTAAGCTCAGAAGGGAGGGACCATCCTGCCCTGCCCCTGCTTGTACTTCAGCAGACTGGGGAGGTCAGCAATTCCTAGCCAGCAGGCTTCAGAATAAATGTAGCCAATACAGGAAGTGCTGGGTATCCCCACTATCCGGGAAGAAACCCAAAACATGACAAAAGGAAGAAACAAAAGGAAGTCTCCAGCCTCCCAAATAATACTGGCCCAGGAGAGGTAAACACAGAAAAGATAAGGGGTTGCAGACCTGCAGTGTCTGAAAAAGCAACATCTGACATAAAGAATTATCTTCATGGCATTATAAAAGAACTAAAAATAGAAATTCTAATACAAGTAAAGGAAGATATAGGAAAAATAATAAAAGAGATGCTAAGCATCTCTCAAGGAGACACAGAAGGAATAATGGAGAGACATAGAAAAAGGAGAGAAACTGATGAAGAATATAAAAAAAATCTAGAATACATGAAACAGATTCAAAGAAACTACAAGGAAATTAAAAACTGAATTGAAAGCTGGCAAAACTGCTTGAAAGAAACTAAAGATAGACTATCAAACCTTGAAGACAGGTTTGCAATGTGTGATCAGGAAAGGAAAGATTTCATAAAAATAACAAAGAACCAAGAAGTAATAATGCAAACACTAAAAGATGACAAGAGGATTTATAACTTAAGAATAAAAAAATGTGAGTTAAGAAGCAGAGATAAGCACAAATGAAATATAAAGGCTATTTTCAGAAATAATTAAAGAAAACTTCCCAAGCATAGGAAAAGGAAATTATATCCAGATATATGAGGCATACAGAACTCCAGTCATCTATAATCGAAATAGATCTATACCAAGACACATAATAATCAAGATCCTAGAAATTCAACACAAGAACAGAATATTAAAAGCTGTCAGAGAAAAGAAACAGATCACTTATAAAGGAAAACCCATCAGAATCATGACAGACTACTTGACACAAACCATCAAATCAACAAGAGCTTGGAGTGAAGTATTCCAAGCCCTGAAAGAAAATAACCTCCAACCCAGATTGGCATACCCTGCAAAACTTTCAATATTCATGGAACCAGAACCGTGATTCCATCACAAAGAGGAACTGGGGCCAATTCGTGACCACCAATCCAACCCTACAAAAAATACTGAAGGACATTCTAGAGAGAGAGAAAAAAAGACCATGGTTTCAAAAACAGTAACAGAGGAGGATCACTGAATGGGGCAGACAATGGAATAAAGGGGACAAGTAGATAACCAAAGGCAGAAGAATAGCATGGCAGAGATGACGCAGAGAAGATTGGTCTTAATTGCTAAAGTGGATAACATCAATGCACTAATAAAAACAAACACAGACAGAGTGGATTAGAAGATAGGGTCCATCAAGATGCTCTATATAAGAAATATATTTAACTTGAAGGAGAGTTTATGGATTGAAAGGCAAAGATGAAAAAATAATGCTCTATGTGACAGGGAACCAGAAGGAAGTGATGGTAGCTCTCCCATCAGCTGCAGATTGATTGGAAAGATATAACACTTTTATGCCATGGAGAACTACTCAGCTACAAGGAAAGAAAACCTTGAGGCTCTTGTAGGTAAATGGATACAACCTGAGACCAAGCTCAGGGGTAAAGATGTTCAGAACCAGTTAGGTAAATAAAAACTTGTCTCCCTAATCTAACAACTAAAGGAGTTAGTGAGAAACAACATGTACAATGCACCCTGGGAAAGTGGAAGGGGAGGAACTGTCTACATAGGGAAGGCAGAGGATGTTGGTAATCTTGCATCATGATTTGAAACGCGTATCGATTTCACTGCTCTGTTTAGTTTCATTATATTCTGTTCCAGTTTGTCTACTTGTAGTAGATTTGCGGGCATAGACAGTTATTACTAAGATAGCAGGATATACTAAGGTAAACAGTTTTAATTTCCTATTAACTTAATCTGAAGCCCTGTATTTCTTTCATTGCTTTGTTTTGACTGATTATTTGAATCTGTCTTGTCTTGATTGATTTTATTCAAATCTGTTATATTTGATAGTATCAAGTCTAAGAGTATAGGCAACTACACTGAATACAATAAGATTCACTATGATACCCATTCTGCTTTGACTATTACCCTCTTTTGAAGTCCTATAATGTCTCCAGTGGTTTTTTTTTAATTGATTTTGTTCTGTACCTGTATGCTCAATTTTATTGTACCTGATGATATAGGCAATTCTGTTGAAGATAACAAGAGACATCATGGAAACTATTGTAGATCACCTTGTATTGTGGTTTTAAATCATGTACTATGTCCATCCTTTTGTTTTGAATGGCCTCTTTTTTTTTCTCATTTGGTTTTATTCTTTTCAAAATAAAAAAATAAAAAAATCAACTAAAATGTGCTAAAAGTGTGTAATTACATCATTTTTAGGTGTATTTACAAGTTACACAAAAATTCACTTATTCTAATAAGTGACAGCTTAAGTTATTCATTTTATTAATAATGTAATACACAGATATTAAGTCATTTTTCAATATGAATTACTGGACATGTACAAATGAAGTTAAAAGGTAACAAATGCATATAAATTTATATTTATATTTATATACATGCTAATGTTCAGTGGACTTTAAAAAATCTAAATAATGCAATTTTTTGATTAGTATATTTAATGATATTTTTAGGCTTTTGTATTTTTGTGCTTTCTAAATTATCTATGTTTAAAATGAATATAAATTTGTCTATGGAATTTCTATATTTAACAGAAATATTTATATTTAATAGAAATACTATGTGTGATTGCATTATTGAATTTTATAAAGTAGATCAAGTTTTCTTTGTTCTGTTTTTGAAAGACATTTTCTGTAAGTTTATAATCACATACATATTTCTTTAAATAACATTAATTTTAAAATGTCAAGATCATGATTTCATCAATTTATTTAAAATCATTATCATTATTATAGGTATAGTGTTTCAAGTCCTTAAATCTACTTTGAAGCAATAAAAATGTTTTGATTCTATGAAATCTAACGTTTTGCTCTTTTTACAGTTTGTGTGACTATGAGTGGACTGATTTCTAAAAAAAGTGTAGCCCATTCATGATTGAAGCAAATTACATCTCTTAACTTTTAACAAGAGTGATTTTCAATCTTTAGTGTTATAACTATATAAAATTATACAAAACAAAAAATTTCCCTGAAAATAACATTTTATCTGGGATAACAACATTTGACTGACCTGATTGCACACATTTTAGTATATGGGAAAAATGCCTTCATATTCAATGGTTTTCATTTCATTTAAGATTGTATTCTAAATTTTTTAACATTAAGTAGATGCCAATTTAGTGACTAATATGGACTTACTTGTGTCCCTCCCAAATTCATATGCTGAAGTCCTAATCCAAAGATTCTCAAACTGTGACTGTGTGCAGAATCAAGATCCTTAAGCAAGTAATGAAGATTAAATGTGGCCCTTAAATTTAGACCTAATGAACTATGATTCTTACACTTATAAGAGGAGATTAAGACACAAGCACATTCAGAGAACACACAGATAAGGAGAGGAAAAATAGTCATCTAATTGCCACAGACATAGGGCTCAAAAGACCCTATGGTCATTTTGATATGGGATGTCTAGTCCAGCACTTTAGAAAGTAAACTTTTATTCTTTAAACTACAATGTCCATGATACTTAGTTATGGAAGTTCTAACAAACTAACATAATGACTATTTAAATAAAGATATTAATTTGTTTTTACATTTTTGTTCAAGTCTCCATTGAGGAGGTAGAGACTAGAAAAATAATAATTAAAATTATTCATATTTCTATATTAATATACAAATTAGTCATATTTCAATATTAATATAAAGTAAAAGTGAAGCTGTAGTATACAAGAGGAAAATTATAACAATGTATAGATATTATTTGGATCAATATGAGTCAGAAAACAATTAGGAAGCAGTGGAATTTGTTACTTATAATTAGTTTTCAATTACTATATGTGACCTTTGGCAAATGGTATACGTTCCTGTCATGTTTTCCTAGGATTATTGATAAGGACTTTCCCTATTATTTGTTGTAGAATTTTATGTGAAACACCATTCAGGGTGCTATAATATATTTATTAGTTAAAAAGTACCAGGCATTTGTCATTTATTCATTTTATGAAGGAAAAGACACTAGCAGTCATTAGGTTGTTTTATCCCTGGTAAATTTTGCTCATGATACGATATACATGAAAATTCACTGTCACTTTTTCATAATTTATCCAAGTTATTAACCTTTGAAGAAATGAAACATGTTCCTATTATATTCCTTTTTAAAGACAGATTATAAATCTTTTTTCTTTGCTTGTTTTCAAAGTGAAGTTAGATTACTCTCAGATATAATTTGTTAATTACTATAATTCAATAATACCAATCACACAACCAGCTTCAACAGTCAATTGAACAGATATATTCCACTGAGACTAATATTTAACAATGAAGAGAATCAATAGAAGAGACTATTATAATGCTAGTTAAAAGTAGAAAGAACATATTATTAACATTATATCCAAACATTACCTTTTGCTTAATGTTTTGGCTTATAAATATGGGGGTTTTAAATGAATTCAATTCAAAATGTTAGGTTAAATATTGGACTCTATGTTGAAGTTCAATTTTTTTTAAATCCCAACAAATGAACATTATTTGTTTTACAAATGTAGGATCTAATAGTTTATAAACTACCAACTTTATAGTTATTGTGATATCCTAAGAATTTAGGTCATTTTTGAAGATAGATAAAAAATGAGACATAAATAAAAATTTTACAATAACCTCATTAATTTTTACAATAAACATATGTTAGTAACAGTAATAAGGACATAATCACATAATCATATCCTTTAAAATAGGATAATAATATTTAAAGATTCAGTCATAAGTTGAAATTTTGTTTTAGAATTCAGTGAGATTGTAGCATCAACAGTTACTAGAAAATTCTGGAGTTTTTTAAAGTCTAGTTTTTTAGGTTTTTATGACTGTGTTTGTGATAAATAGTAAGTACATTTACTTTATGGAATTAGCATACATACATATTCCTTCCTGACCATGTTGTATTGCTGTTTGAAACCCACCTTTTCCCTTCTTTATTCTAAACATGCTTTTCTTCTCTAGTCTACTCTTGTCATGTCTCTTACCTAGAAATTTAATTCTATTCCTATACTTGGAAAAGTTTCTTCTATGATTTTATTGCATAAATTTTCATACCATTTATATGATCTAATTTTTGTTATTCCTTATATTCTTAGATTTTTTAACAACCATGGTTACCATAGTGTTTTACTGTTAGTGGACCTCTGAGTACAAGACAAACTACAACTTTGTCTTCTAGTTAGGACACTGTTCTCACGTTTCCAATGCCTATATATTCAATAGTATTTTTATATCCATGATTTCTGCCTGGTTATTTTCATTATATGTCTCATTCTTTACTAACGATTTAGTTTTTATCATGTATGATTTAATTAAAATAGTTTTTTATAGTTTTTATTATATTATTAAATATTTTATCATTCAGAACCCTAATTTGTTTACTGGTATCTGCTTTTGGCTCACTAAACATTTTACAGATTTATTTGTCTCTTCTCTGATCTCTTTAAAGACTTTATGCATTTATTTTTGATCTTCTCCCCTGCAATACTGAGATCAACTTTTGAGAAAGTAAGATTTTTTTTTTTTTTGGAGACAAGCTTATTGATTTTTTTCTGTTTTCTGTTCTTTCAGTGACTGTTAAGGATCAGTTAGGTTAGAAAAACTCTAAAGCTACTATGGAGATCTCTGTCATTAGTCTGTGATACTTTGCATTGTAATTCATCTTTGGTTATATTTTAATAGTTATGCATACTTAACATCCTAGGATCACTCTCAGGATCTACATGGCAAAAAGTAAAAATTAAAAAAAATTTTGAACTTCAATTATCCATAAAGACCATAATATAGTATTGATCAGAGATAAACAGTATACAGAGGATAAGGGAAGGGAAAAAGAAAAAAAGGAAGAGAACAGTTAAGAAAAAATAAAAAAAGAGAAAGAGCTACAGTAAGTCCCTGATTTATGAATGAATTTTATTCTGGGAGAACACTCATAGACTTGATTCACTTAATGCAAGGAAGTGAGTGGTATACAATTTGTCACAAATATGTAATATTAACTCCAAAAGTCCCAAATCTGAGGTCCATTCTTGTCAGTGAAATTTCACAACTGGAATGTTCTTAAGGCAGCGACTTACGGAATCTGGAGTGGAGAGCGGTGGACAGCAGGTTTGAGAGGTACCTTAGGACACAAGAAAAGGGACTAATGAGGCGGGAAGTGTATTTGAAGATTGAGGAAAACTGTGAAAAAGTTGAAACTAATTAACATGTTGATAGAAAGCTTGTGTTTGAATCCTTTACACACAGATTTTGGTGAGGATTAACCTGACATGACTATCAAAGGTTTCATTTAAACTAAAACATTAATTAATTAATGTGTTTTACTTTCATATATACAAACATCTTACATACTCCAGGTAATATAAGATAAAAGGAAAAGAAAAGAAAGAGTAAGAAAGAAAAAATCCACTCTTAAAAATGCAAGAATCCTGTCAATCCTATTTATACCCCAGTCAGAACACCAATTTACTCTTTCTCCTGAGTTCACAAATAGACAAATTTTGGCTTGTATGGGTATCTGGATGACTGCCAGTGATGTCCTATTCCTTCCGGTGGTAGTGCTCTGTTTGATTTCAGCTGTGCTCCTGTAAATAATGGCTAGCCAGAGAGGTTCTATTTTTTCACTGTCTTATGATAAAATACCTTCAACTGTGTTAGGCAGGGGAAGAAGAGTATGAAATACATCTGATCAAGTACCTAGTATTCTTCTGATTTTTGAATGGACCTTTTTGATATTCGATTATTTCCTCTACCATAATGCCTATATTTGCTTATGTCTGCTCTTTCCGTACTGCTGTGAGGGAGTGTCCTGCAAACCCCTCTGCCTGGACTGCTGCTCTCTTGTTCTCCACGTTATCAAACTTTCTGTCTGGACTCCACAAAGCATCATTGTCCAGTGCGTGAAATCACTGATTCTTCCATATCGCTGTGTTAGTGAATTTCGTATTATGGGACACAATACTTGACAGACACAGCTTAAAGGAGAACAGATCTCTTTTGACTCATGCCTTAGCAGATTTAGTCCTTGCATGGATGGTGGCATGGTGGAAGGGCCTTAGTGGAGGAAACCTGTTCATGGCAAAGCATTTTGGATACAGAGATCAAAGGGAGCTGCCAAGGAGGTGTATTCTTCCAGGACATACCACCAGTGGCCTGCTTTCAATAATCGGGTCCCGTGTCCTGATAGCACTGTTACCTGTAAACTCTTCAGTGAGATGATCCACTCATTACCCTTCTGTGATCAAATCCTCTTCTGTAAGTTCCACCTACGAGCCTATGAGACTCTTGGGGGACATTTAGCTATAAGCAACGATGCTCAGCAGCTTCTGGATGCATCTGGGACAGTTTCTGTGTGGGCACCACAGTGTGAGTTGTGGGCGTGATATCTCACAGGCACAAAACTTAGGGGATCAGTGTTTAGGGGGTCAATGAGGCAATCCCTTCTTTGGCACTACTTAGATATTTTTTACTCTTTCCCCATATCACATGGGTGATAGCCACAGCCTGTCCCTCCAACTTAGGAGCTGTAGCTTTCTCGGTATTTGCTTCCAGGTCCCTAACCAGGATCCTGATCTCATTTTTTACCTTCTAAAAGATCCCTCAATCCTAACTCAGTCATTGCCCTCACAGTGTTTCTGTGGTTTTCAGTTTCTCTAGAGTCTTGGTCTAAAAATGTTTCTCACAGGGCTCCCTCCTCTAATTAAAGGAGTTAGGACAGGTGGACACTTGAAGGTGGGTGCTAGTCCTGGTGTCCATCACAGCAGCCCAAGAGCTACTGAAGTACTGGGCTCCTTTTGCCATCATATCCTCTTGAATAATGCATGTTTGCCAGGTTTTAGGTGTAAGCAGTGGCAGGATCAAGAATCAAACCAGTTTTCCCTTCGAAATAACTCTGACCATGGGTTTCATCTGGTGGGCTTCTCCTCAGATGGCCTTTTTGTATCTGTGTCTTTGCTGTCTCCTGCTTCTAAGTACCAGGACTTCCCAGGCATGTCTCTGGAGTTTCCTGATAGATAAATATCTCTCGATTTGGTTTTGTAAAACTCTAGAAGTAATAGAAAGAGTGGTAGTTTTATGGGTTTTGAAAAGAAAAGGAAGATGTGTGCTGATTCATGTGGAAACAAGACACTACTTTCTGGGTTTGCCTTCAAAGGCAAGTTCATTATAATGCAGCAAGTTTAGGGTTCATTATCTTTAAGACTTTTAGCCACTAAAAGTGAGAATTACGTTGTGTAGCTTTCATGAGGTAAAACTAAACTAAACTTCATTTTACCATAAAGTTTTGTAGAAATGGTAGCATGCAAGTGTACACAAGGACATTTTCTATTAACCTGAAAGTCTGAGTAAGAGCAAAAAAGAAAAAGAGACCACAAATTTAAGCAGTGTGTCATTTAATTGTCATTAGGCAATTTAATTCTTTTCTAACTAATCAAGTTTATTGGTATAATTTAGATACATAATAATCATATTCATCTCAGGGAATTGTTACAGTACATGATATCCCTTGACTGATCACTTTTTCCCATTCCCCTCCACTCTCCTCAACCCATAGTCCTCTCTGTATTTACAAAAGCTTTGTTTCCATTTTATCCTTCTATTCTGTTTTTTTTTTCAAGTCCTTCTTTTCTTTCTCCCCCTCCCTGGTTCCCCTTCCCTTTGAACATTTTCTTTCTATTTCACAATAACTATTACATATTTTGGTCCTGATCTGCATTTTAAGTTTCTTATGCCTGAGCAAAAATGTGATATTTACACATGCGTGTCCAGTTTACTTCCCATAAGAGTATGGTTTTAAAGTGCATCCAGTTCCAAAGTGCAGCTAGAAATGTTTCAATTTTATCTTTTTATAGCTGAGTAGTGCTCCATTGTATTAAAAGGAAGCAAAACAAAGCAAAACAAAACAAAACAGCTCTTTCTTCTTCATCTCCTAAAAATTAATTGGTATTTGGGCTGTTTCCATGATTTAGCTACTACAAATTGTGATGGTATAAACATGGTATGCATAAATTGCTGTGGTATGGTGCTTTTAATTCTTTCAAGAAGATATGAAGAAGGCAAGTAGCTAAGTTAAATGAAACCTCTAGTCTTAGTTTTTTGAAAAAATCTCTACACTGATTTGTTGGGAGCTAGGGAGCCTGGAAACTGACCACATGTACAGGGCTGCAGCATGACCATTCCAGAAAGAAAGAGTACTGAGGCAAACCACATGAAGAAGTTGCTTCAGCCCAGAAAAGCACCAAACTCCTATCCCACACAATCCAATAAATGGGTTGCTAGGCATCAGGGTTGAGATTAACATCATCCTTCTGAGTACATAAATAAATATGCTATGCTGGTTGAACCATCCCTTCTCTCCCACCAGGAGAGTAAGGGCTCCATCAATTTTGTCTCTTTGTTATTTTCTCACCCTCACACAGTCCTTCACCCCAAGAAACTCAAGAGCCACATGGGTCACAGCCCTGTTTCCACAGTGGTTGCCACAGTTTACACTCTAAACAATAGAGAAGTATTCTTTTTTCCTCACAACTTTGCCAGAATTTGTTATTGGCTGATTTCTTCATAATAGTCATTCTTTCTGGAGTGAGATAGAATCCAAGTATTGTTTTAAACTGCATCTCTGAAATGAACAGTGATATTTAACAATTTTTGTTAACAATATTTGTATTTGATGGGAGAATTTTTAAAATTATTTTAAAGAGAATTAAAGCAAACAAAATAAAATAGACTAAAGCAAATCAAGACCGTAAAAGTGATATAGGATTTCAAAGCATGCCAATAGAAAATCAACAATGGCTAACATAATATGTCTTGTTATCTTTGAAATAGCTACCCATGCCATCCAATATAGTAAAATCAAACAAAAAATAGAATAAAACCAAACAAAACAAAGCAATGAAAACAATATGAACTTTAAAACAGGATAATAGAGAAATAACAATGACTACCACCTTCAAAAATAAATATCCCATAGTTGCTATATTGCATATTGATATCCTCTAAATAGATTCTCAGATTACTGGCCTTAGGCTTCCAAAGTCAATCAAACAATACAAGGATTAAGTTGCCTTTTTACTTCAAAAGCTATCATCTCATCCTGTGTTTCTTATCTGGGACCTGGCATAGATCTTCAGTCTCCCAAATAAGTGTATGGCAAAGGCTTAAATAAATGAGATAACTGATATGATTTTAGTGCTCCAGAAGGATCAAAAACCTCTAAGTGTTTGGGGGTTCTGGTGGCTAAGACAGGAAATGTCTCTGAATGTCTCTGAGTAGACCCAGTAGAGTCATAAATGCAGAAAATTGAACAGACCTTGAAGTAGTTCAAGGATTTTGCAAATAACAAATTATGTTAATAAGGAGAAGTATTTTAGAAGGAGATCTCCATGTTGCATTTCACTACAGAGGTGAAATGCCTGTGGCTACAGTCTTTATTAATTAATTGGAGTTGGAGCCAGGTATTTTCAGCCATTATCTTATCTATCCCCAGCCATGAATCTGCCCTGCAGGTGTTGAATTTCCAGGTTCAGTGGCTCCCAACATGTTCCTCCCTTTTGTTTAGTTGTTGCACAGAATGGGTAGTCAGTTGAAGCTTGGAGAAGCTGTGTTAGGAGAACTCACACAATTTAAATCTATACAGTCTATCAATCTATAACAATAAGCAGTTACCAGTGTAGCCAGCAATTGTCAGAAAGTGTTACTGATGTGAGCTTCTTTTAGAGCTAACATTTTACTATGACACCGCATTATACCTTTTAAAGATATACTTTTCTACAGGAGGTTCAAGACCAAGTTAAGATGGGATATGTATTAAATACCATCCATTTCTTACTATCTATCAAGGTCAGTTAGGTCTCCTCAGGAATTGCCTTGGAACCATGTACAACACCTCTTGGCTCTTCAGTCAGTGTTATACATCAGGATGAGTCACTACCATTGCTTGACCATTTTGTTTTCCATGAAAGCGTGGGAGATTTTTTTCTGCTGGTGATTCTCCTTAGGCACACCATTCATTAAAGATCCCTTTCCTCTGTGGTCACATAGTCTTGATCAGAAGACCAGGGACTTACTAAGTATCTTAGGATGATACAAGCAGAAGTTCTTCTATGTCCTGGGTCCTCATTGATCTTGAAGAGTTGGGGCCAAAATATTGGCTCCTCTTAGCCCATCTGTCCCTCTAATTTTCAGTCTCCAAATCTCAGTTGCTGAAAGTCCAGAAGAAAAATTTGATAACAATGCAGTGTATTAGAGGCAGTAAGCTTAACATTACTCTTAGCTAAACATGAAACACCTTAGAACATTAAATGAAACTTATTTTTCTACTATCCATGGATATTTTAACATTTGAATACTTACAGTGTTAACAGGTACATATTTTACACAGAAAATCAGAAATCAAAACAATACACAACATCATAGCATAACAATTATGACATTTTTGTAACATTTTTGTAACAATTTGCATTTTTGTTTTGACTAAAACACCTTCTTTTAGTCAATCATCCCTAATACATAACAAGCTTGTACATAAATTGTTGACCGTTAGTGGGATATGCATCTTGTGAGTTTTGGTTACAGGCAGAGTTGTGAATCTGAATATTCTGTCACAATAAGCAATCTGTTTTACATTTTTGAACATTTGGACATCTGGAGGCATGAATACATTAATGTAACATGAGGTTAATAACAATCTATCCTAGCCATATGAAATCTTTGCATATGCATCTTTAAATCAAAAAAACTTACTGTATTATTTCTTTTGATGATGATCAATGTGAACATATTACAATAATATAATTTGTAACTTTAGTTGAGGTATCTCCTATAAGACTGTGGAGATCACTGGGGCCTCCAATCAATAAATAAGATCTGGTTAAAAATATTACCAGGAAACTTCTTTCTTATTTATTAACTGGAGTCCTGTCCAACAATCCCAACACCAAAGGATTTTGTTTAGTCATCTTAATTCAACCCATTTAACCCATTAATTTTTAAACAATGAGAGACTTTCAAGTCAGTAATAAATAACAATATATATTGCATTTACACAACCAATCTTTGCCTCATTTGGACCAACTGCCAACCCAGGTGGCATTTGGACCAGGTGAAAACATGCTTTCATGTAATTTTGTAATCCAAATAAAGCTTTGATCACATGATCCATAAATGTAAAAGAAAAAGGAAAAAACAAAAAATTTTTCAGCTCAAAATAAAAGGAACAGCTATTTATGGAGTAGACAAATAGTCAAATATGGACAGACGATCTGTATAGATTCAAGCAGACATAGAGATAAGCATAGTTTGTTGGAGTCTATGAAAACTCTCTAAGTTCCCCAGGGGCTATTTATGTACTTGTACCATGCCCCTAGCTCACTTCGTACATCCTGTGCTCTCAGTGTTGGAACACCTGTTCACCTCCAGCACCTCTAACCCTAAGGGCATTTCTCAAATGCTCCATGTCACTGAGCTAAATCTTCAGCCCTCTTTTGGATTGTCTCCAGGGACAAGTTTGGCCAGATAGTCTTACCCTCTGGAGGGCTCAAATTGGTGGAGCCATCAAATGGGATGGCTGCCAGTGTCGGCCATGTTTCCTGCTAAGGTCATAGCAGCTACCTCGTGGATCCATCACCTGTTAAGACACAACCATAACCTCAATCCCACATTATTAGTTGTGCTGGTCCTTCCTACTTCCCTGTGTTGATGTCTTTCCTGAGCATTTGAGCTCTATGCTGGACATCACCATTGGCTGCTGGCCAATGGAGCTCTGCAGCAGTTAATTTGCTGCTTGTAGCAGGATTTAAAAAATTTAATGTAAAAATAGAAAACTCTAACTGTGCTTATGTGGGTAACTGTATTTCCTTCTTTTGTTTATTTGAGTTTTAAGGAATAGATGTGCTCTTTCTATAATTGCCTGTCTTTGAGGGTTATAAGGAATTCTTTGATGTGTTTAATATGCCAGGATTGTAATGGTTTGCTTATGTATGAAGGCCCATTGTCAGTTTTTATGGTATGTGGAACACTCATAGAAAGAAATGCTGACAAACAATGCTGTTGAACATGGCCAATTTTTTCACCTCTGTGACAAGTTGCATGAATTAAATGATATGTGTCATAGACACATGAAAATATTGTATTTACAAAGTGAAGAAAAATGTGAAACATCCATTTGCCAAATATCATTATATTTTAAACCTCAGAGGTTATTGTCCTCTTGTAGCCTTTTGACAAGTAGGACATGACATAACAATTTGTCTTGCTTGAGACCTAGGTACTTGAAATTCTTTGATTAGAGCTTTACTATTTTGAAGATGATAAGAATGAGAGTGCCTAGCTGCATCAAATGGTGTAATAAGAGCAACTAGTGAATCAGCTTTTTGATTACTACATGTTAACAATCCAGGTAAAGGGCTAGGGATTTAGCTCAGCGGCATAAGTGCCTGCCTGGCAAGCACAAGGTTGTGAGTTCAATCCCCGGTACCAAAAAAATAAAAAATAAAAAAAATCCAGGTAAATTCGAATGAGACCTTATGTGACCAATATAAAAGGGTGCTGCATGACTACAAATCATCTTTTGTAGCCTAAGAAACAAATGAAAGAGAGGTGGACCTAAAGTTGACCATAAAGTGACGCTCTCAAGCCACACATAAAGAAATTTGCATATGCTGAGTCACTGATTATATTAATAGGTTTGTAATTAAATTGTTGTTTGACAAATAAAATAGTAGTGATCTCAGATCTTTGTGTAGAAAGTCCTGGAGTCTGTATTGCCTGTTGAAAATGTTTACTCCAATTTTCAGCCTTGTCTTTTGATGAGCCATCAGTAGAATAAGTTGTTACATCAGGAATATATTCAAATTTAGTAATTTTTGGAATAATACACGAATCTTGTGAAAAATTGGAAGATAGGATCACTGAGAAAGTGATTATCAACTTGTCCTATGAAATCCATGAAGCTTATTTGCCAGTATAGAGCTTATTGTAAGCAGTCAAATATTGATTTAAATCAAGAGGCAATACAATTGTAGCAGGATCAATACCAGAGTTGTTTAGACCTTATTCTTCCATTGGTGACAATCTTGGCAATTTGTTCTAAGTACAACTGTAAAGTTTGGACTAACTGGTTAGAAAAATTAAGCCACTCTAGGGCTTAATTTTTTATCGTAATATTGTCCTATGAGATCTGTAGGAGAATGGGGAGTGTTTAGAATATAAAGAACAAGAGGATAATTTGTATTATTCTAAAAACTTGATGCTGTTGTAACTTTTTTTTTTTACTAAAGCTAGCTCTTTTTGAGCCTCAATAGACAAACTTTGAGGAGAATCAATAGCTGGATCTCCCTGTAAAGTACTATCTGTGTTTCAATTGATAAGTAGGAATACCCAACTTTGACCTTATCTAATTTATATCTCCAAACAATTTTTGGAAGTCATTTCAAATTTTTAAATGACTTTGATGAATCTGTAGCTTCTGTGGCTTTGTTGCCCTGTCAGTCACCATTGTTCCCAGGTAATAGTAAGGGCTGGACAATTGTACCTTGTCTGGAGCAATGCAGAGGATAAAAGATATCAAATCTCATCTTGCTTTTGTAAATGTATCATATAATTGTTCTTTAACTGTAGCTAACAATAGAGGTTGTCCATGTAATGGGCTGTGTATGAGGAAGGATAAGTTTGTCTAACTTTTTGTAAGGCTTTGTTGTACAAAAAGCTGACACAAAGATGGACTATTTTTCATTTTTTGAGGTAATGTGATCTACTGATACCACTGCACTGGCTCTTTATAATTTAAACCAGGCACAGAAAAGGCCAAATATGGCCTATCTGCAAGAAAAAGAGAGATGTTAAAAAAGCAATCCTTTAAATAAATTATGATGAGAGGCCTCTCTGGCAACTGCAGTTGGATCTGGCAGCCCTGGTTGCAGTGTCTCCATTGAGAGTAAGCAAGCATTTACAGCTCTTAAATCCTGTAATACCATCTATTTTCCTAACTTTTTTGGCATAACAAAGACAAGAGTATTCCAAGGACTAACTGAACTTTCTGAATGTCCTAGTCCCAGTTGTTCTTCAAATAATTTGTGTAATTGAGTTAGCTTCTCCTTGGTAAAGGGCCACTGATCTACCCAAACAGCCTCCTCACGTTTGCATTGTAAAGGCAGATCCATCTGGTGGAGAAGTATCAATGGCCCTTGTCAAAAAACCTGGTATCTGATACCTTGCCTGTCATTTTTAGGTATAATCTTAACAGGTATAATCTTGACTCCCTCTAAATTTTTTTTTTAGTACCTTGTCTTTCTGATATCACATATCCCATATCCCATTTTAGCCATCATTTGTTTAATCTTAGGATCTGAATCTATTCATTTAGTTTCCACATTGGAACTTGTTTGTGTGGTCTTAACATCAAAATCACTAGTCAACACTAATTTCCAGTTGTGTAACAAATCTGTTTTCCATAAGTTAATCACAATAGATGCCATGTATGATAAAAATAAATCTTTTTGTTGGCCTGGTCCCTTATAAGGTAGGGGTGAGGCACTTCATAACACATGTTGAGCGGTTCTCAGCCCAATGAGACATGTAGGAGCTTTTGTGTTGGCCAGTTAGTGGGCTATTGTTCGAATGAAATTACAGACACATCTGTGCCAGTGTGTATGAGACTTTCAAAGCATTTTCCATTAATCTTTATAAAATACATAGGCTTGTTTTTAATCACTTCATGTGTAAAGTAAATTTGTTTTTGTAGTCTTGCTCTGAGGGTCTTGCTCCCTCTTGAGTTGTCTGTTTTTTAAGAATGAAGGCTTATCAATAGGTAACAAAACCAATTATGCCAAATAATCTCGTTTAAAAACTCAGAGATCCATAGCACATGCAAGAACTTGTCTCTCATCTCTACAATTATCATCAGCCACACTACGCACAACAGCTCTATTTAGATTCAGGTCAGCCTTTCCCAGGACAAGACCAACTGTCCCTACAGGTGGGGGACCCCTAATTCCTGTAAGAAATGGTATAAATTGGTCACCTCCAATGACAGTGATTCTGCAAGCTGCAGGAAGATCTTTGAATTATTTTTCTGATGAATGAGTTGACATCTCTCTGGGTAACCACCTTTGATGATGTTGTTAAATTTGTTGGCAAGTTTGTTTGGGGTTAAGTTGGCTCAGGTTTTGACTCACAGGCTGTTGGTCCTCTATTATTTGGATGGTCTGAGGAAAGGCCATCATATCATTTTTTGGCAAAGGTATACCATCCTTATGGAATTTAGAATAACAATATTTGGCTCAATGCCCCCCCTTTTTGGCATTTTGGAACAAGTCCAGGTGCGGACCCGAGTCCTCCATGCTAGAGGCATTGCTTCTTTGACTTGTTGCAGCTGCAGGGTCTGCCCTATTTGATCTGGCAAGAACTCTGCGATTTTTAAAATATGCCCCATTTTTCCCCAGTTAAAACATTTCACATTACTTTCTTTTGTACTTGTAATATCAGCCATAACCTGAGCCAACATTGTTGTCTTATATAATTCAGTTCCAAAGTCTTGACAAGCTCGAATGTATGTTGTTAAATCATTACTTGATTTTATAGAATTTAAAGCCTGTTTATAGTCCTGATTGGATGTTTCCTATGCTAATTGTAGAGTTAAAATGTTTGTAACTTCTGTGTGTGAAACGTGTCTGTGAAAGGCTTCTTGTAATTTAGCCACAAATTGAGTGAATGGCTCCTGGGGTCTTTGAAGAATATATAAAAAGGACATCACAGGAGTCCCATCATCTGGAATGCTTGTCCATGCTCTTTTTGTTAAATCTGCCAGTTGCAAATAGCTCATCAGGACATTGAATCTGTTTTTCAAGCAGTGCATACATTTCTGTCCCAGAATGCAACTCTTCACTTATTGCTGGACGCAGATTGGGACCTGTTCTGTTACTATGAGCCTGCTCCAGAATAAGAGTATTTGCTTTACATCAAAGTTAAGGAATTGAGCAGGAGACAGGTATGTATGTGCCAGATGATTGATGCCATAAAGGTGTCAGTCAATATGTATCCAAAATATTTTGTAAGAGTCCTTCAGTAAATGGACTTTGGACTCCATTATTAACCACACTCTAAGATTTTTTAGTAGTTGTGTTTCAAAAGGTATATGAACAAAATACTCATGATTATTAGCATCTCTTTCAATTCCAACTAGGAAGCAAGCAGGGAGGCTATCATTCTCCCCTTTTGTAGCCACTTCTCTTCTTAAAACCCACACATTTTGGATAGAGCCCTGTGACATATCTTTGTAATGGATCCTGCTTCTGTTGAGCCTTGGCAACGGGTGCCACAGCTTGGAGCTCTGTTTTGTTTCCACCATGTCTGAATTAGAAACTATTGATGGTGAGCTCCGTAGTGGACACAAAATTGAATGGACAAGGTTCCAAATTAAGAGTCTTAGGGGAAATGATTTTTCCTGCTCTATATGCCTTTTTAAGATTTTTTTCTAACTTGTTCCCAATTATCGATATCTATAGTGCCTGTCTGAGGAAATACTGGATTGTATTTGGTTACCTCTTTTAAACTTTTTGCTAGGTCTTTCTTTGGCACATAAACCCCTGATCATTTAAGCAGGCCTTGCAGCAGCCAGAAATACACTTGCTCTTCAGCTAAATGTTTTTGCCCCATTTTTGTTGTTGTTTATAAGAATCAAACTCAGAACCTTGTGCTTGCCAGGTAGGCATTTGTGTTGCTGAGCTATATCCCTAGCCCTGTATTTACTCTCAGATAAAATGGTTTGTTCACAGCAGGAAGACTCACCTTTTTCTTTCCTCTCTTCTCCTGGTGGTGTTCACAAGGTTTTTCATACTGTGAAGACCTCATCCACATCTAGACTTTCCACTCTAGGTGGACTTACTCATTCAGGCTAAAATTCCTAGACCATGGATTTCAGGACCCTGTTTGGGTGCCAGTTATCAGGGACCTGGCCTAGATTCCCAATCTCCCAAAGGAGTTTATGGCAAAGGCTTAAATAAATGAGATAAGTGGTGTGACTTTAGGGCTCCACAAGGATCAAAACCCTTCTTCTGAGTTTCAGACTCTGATGGCTAAGACAGGGAATGCTTCTGAGCTTCCTGTATTTATTATTTTTTTCCAAACAATACAGAAAATTGAACATATCGTGTTGTATTTCAAACAGGGGTGAAATTTCTGCAGCTACAGTCTTTATTTTGTTAATTGTAGTTGGATCCAGATATTCTCAGCCATTATCTTATCTTGCCCCTGCCATGCAGCAATCCTGCACATGTGTTTAATTTCCAGTTTCAATGGCTCCCAACAGTTTCTTCCAAGCTACAAATCACTTATGGAGGGAAAGGTTCTTGCCTGCGTGGTTGGCAGTGGCTTGCAGGAAGCAGCTGGCCTAGTCAGTGAGTGCTGTTCACTCACAAGAAGGAGTTTGCTTCCTCTGTCATATATTTATTTACTTCTTTATTTGACCAGTGTACTTCTTTGCACTTCTTTATCTCAGAAGTGCATGTTCATCTAAGATGCCCACATTTGGACACATTTTAAACTTTTAATATATTCTAGATATTAGTGTTTTGTCTGAAGCACAGCTGCAAATACTATTTCTCCCATCTATGTGGGTTGTCTCTTCATTTTTTTGTGATGACTTCTAGTGTGCAAAGCTTTTTAATAAGATAAGATCCCAATTCTTGATTCTTTGTGATATTTTCCATGCAATTAGGAATTTTTTTCATAAAATCTTTGCCTACATCAATGTTTTTAAGAGTTTTTAATATTCTCTCTTCTAGAAGACTTACTGTTTCTGTTTTAATGTTTGGTACTGGAGGTCAAACTCATGACCTCGTGCTGGCCAGGCAAGTGCTGTGCTACTGACCTGTATTCTCAGCTCTAGTATTTAGATCTTTGAGTCATTTGACTTTTAGTGTAATGCATAGTGAGAAGTACAGGTCTCTTTTTTATCTTTGGCATGTGATAAGCCAGTTTTTTAAAGAGAATAAAAGCAAGTAAAATAAGACAGAATGAAGTCAATCAAAACAAAACAGTGCAAGTGATACAGGACTTCGAAATAAGATTATAAGAAATCAACAATGGTTGCCACAATACCTCTTGCTGTCTTCAAAATAGCTACCCATACAATCAGACATAAGAAAATC
>PVJX010006053.1:0-80154 GCA_004027295.1 Dolichotis patagonum | reverse complement strand
GTCATCTGAAAATAATGATCATTTAACTTATTCCTTTCTTATCCTTATTCCTTTTATTTCTTTTTCTTGTCTAATTGCTCTGGCTAATATTTCTAGGACTATATTTAATAGCAATGGTGGTAATGAGCATGCCTGTCCTGTTTCTTCTTTTAGGGTGAAAGATTTCAGTTTTTGTTCAGTTAGTATGATGCTGGATCTTGTTTGTCATAGATGGCTTTTATCAGACTTAAACAAAGACCATCTGTTCCAATTTTCTTTAAAGGTTTTTTTTCTAAATCCTGAATGAATGTTGAACTTTGTCAAATGCTTTTTCTGCAACTATTAAGATGATTATGTGAGTTTTGTCTTTGGCTCAGTTTATATAGTTATTACATTTATTAATTTGTGTATGCTGAACAATCCCTGTGACACTGGACTAAATCCTTCTTTGTTATGGTTTATAATCTTCCTGATGATTTTCTGCATTCAATTTTCCAGTATCTAATTGAGGAATTTTGGTTCTATGTTAATTGGGGAGATTGGCCTGTATTTTCTTTTTTGATTGAGTCCTCCTCTGTTCTGGTATCATATTAATATTTCCAGGGATGATTTCAAATTCATTAAAGAGTTTCAGCATTAGTGGCATTAGATCTTCTTTAAAGAAGAAGATATGGGTTAATGTAGTATAGTGAGTCTAGAGTATGTCATTTTCCTTCTGACCATGTTCATTATATTTTTGGTTAGTGACTTTCAGATATTAATTTGATAAAGGCTGTAATTTCTATAATTCTCTGCTACTGAAGTCTCTGTTAAATTAGTCTTAATTGAGGTAGAGGCAAGTAAACAGCTGGTTAGAGGTTTCTTTAAACACTTTGAAGTAATATATCTTTTTTTTTTAACCAATAGATTCTGTATGTAGGTTATTTCATGCCTTGGGCACACAGGATTTTTACAATCCCAACTCATCCTTCTTTTTCCTGCTTGTATACTGCTTTAACTTCTGCTAGCCATAATAAGTAATGTGTACACATGTAGATTTTTAAAGATATAGCTATAGGAATACAGCAGAGCTTTTCAAAGTTTTATATGAAATTTTTGTTCCCAAACTTTCCTTTACTTTATTGCCAGGCTCTTGTTTGTTTAATTAATATTAAAGTCTAAGCATCTGTAGTGATTCACATTTGCAATTTTTTTTTACCAGAAATAACTTAGGGATAGAGACTTTCAAATGAAGTAACATAAAAATTTAGGTTAAATCATGACAGTGTACTTTTGATCAGGCTTTTCAGATAGATGTGAATCAGGTTTATTAGTGACAATGATTTGAAGAAGAAATCTTTTGAATTGCTGGAATACTGATTTGTTTTTCCTAGTGGTAAAGCAATTCTTGGTTTTACTGTTGTACTTTTAAAAGAAAGCATTTTCAAGGATACCATGAAGCCTTTAAATTAGAATTATAGCTAATAGGTATGAAGAGGGAAATGAGAAGACAGTAAGTATAAAAGCCAAAGGGTCTGTTTTTCTATCTCAAGGGGATTAGATTTTAATGTTTTGTTTCATTTGGAAAAAAAATAAAACCTGTCATCTCCATTCAAATTTTTAAAATAAAGTGAAAAATTGACCCTAAATTTTATTTGAAATACAAAATACATAAAATAGCCACAGTGTGTTGAGGAAGTAAAACAAAACTAGAGGACCGAAACTATCTGAGCTCTGAAATAAAATAATGGTAAGAAAAGTGCACTGTATTGGTACTTAATGTATCAATACAGACTTAAGAAACAAGTACACAGATATATGTATCACAGACTTTTTACAAAGTTGCCAATCAATTAAGTGTATATCTTGTATTGAGTGACAATTTTGAAGCTAGTGCAAACACTACTGTTTTACTATTTGATGATGAACATTTATTTTGTTTTTCTAAAAATGACACTGAAATATACAGATGCATATCTTCCTTCTCTTTGTTTCTTCAAAAAGTATAAATGTATATAGAATGATAATTACAATGTATGGTTGTGTAATCTACATATAGCTATAATGCGTATAGAAAATAGCACAGGCTGGGGATTTAGCTCAGTGGCATATATGCTGCCTGGGAAGTGCAAGCTAGTGAGTTCGATTCTGAGCACACACACACACATATAAATATATATAGATATAGATATAGATATAGATATAGATATAGATATAGATATATATCTATCTATATATATTATATAATTTAAAAAGTTTTTGTCAATTTAGTTCATGTTTGGAGCATACTGAAAAGACTTTACTTAAATTGTAACTTTTTTCTTATATAAAGCTACATTTTTAATTGGTTATCATCAAAGGAATTGCATCAGAGAGAAGTATGATCTAGTATATTCTCTGAGTGGTAGGATTCAAAGCATAACTAATTTCTTTGCTAAGGAGGAAATTTTTAAACTTGCCTATGGGTTGGGGTAATATCAGAATCTGAAAGCATAGAGATAAATCATGTTTCTTTATGCTTTTTTATTTTTGTTTTGGTCCTTTATTTACTCTACCAGCTGAGTGAAAGAGAATAAAACATAAATAAAATTTTTTTATGTCAGAAGCAAAAGCAGAGGAACTTTCACTTTAGGCTAGGCTGAAATGGGGATAGATATTAAAGCAGATTGCTAAAGGTGCTGCAGATTCAAAGTCAAATGAGGAAGTAAATAGGTCCCTGATCTCAGTGTGAAAGTAATATATGATTTCTTTGAGAGGAAGACTAGCGTAGATTCAATAGGTATAAATCAGTTTAGAAAAATACATATTTTAGAATTGCTTTGTAGCAAAACATTTCTCTAAAACCTCCTTGTTTTTAAAGATTTATTAAATAACTAATTTGATTACTTTTATATAAGAAGTTAAGATTGAACCTTGGAAATACTGACATGAATACTCAGTTTTAAAGACAAGCTTTGTTCTTAAGGAAGACTATGTAATACTGAGCGTGCCATTTCCAAATAATACCATGTGAAAATAGCAGGTAAGGAAAATAACATGAAAATAAATGGTTTAGGAAGTCACATTAGTAATCTTTGACATTGAAAAAAATAGCTATATACATCATGCTACCATTTTTCCAGAATCAAGTATAATAAATCATATTTTGCACTTGAAATTTGCTATAAGTATTTATCAAATAATTTTGAAAGATGTAAGCTTTGCAACATTGGATCCCTTCATGTTACTAATTTTTCTAATTTTTCCATTCTCTCTCTGAGATAACAGCTAAACCAAGTGCGTGTGAGAGTAAACAGAACCTCAGTGGTCTTAGTACAAGGGAGATTTAAAAAAAATGGACTGGAAATTTGGGCTTAACTTCCTTGCAATAGTATCACTATTGTTTCTTGTCAAAGTTTCAGTAACAGGAATTTGTAATTTATTTTTTTTGCCCTTGGTACTGGGGATCATACTCATGACCTCATGCTTGCCAGGCAAGCACTTATGCCGCTGAGCTAAATCCCTGGCTTGGAATTTATATTCTTGTTGAAATTCATAAACTATTTTATTCTGATAATGTATTTATTCACTAGCACACAGAAAGTATTCTGAACTAGACTTGTTCAGTTATTTTTTCAGATATTTGGATTTCACAAAATTTACAGATGTATTTCCCATGGAATGTTACTCATTTCAAAATTGTCTAACAATTTCCATTTTCAAAATAAAGGCAAAAAGTTTTCAGGAAGCTTTTTTCTGGTTGCTTAGCTCAAATACGTGAATTTGCATCATTGCTAGTTGATTTCTAGGCTTTAGGTTGACTGGTGGTACAGCTCATACATGAATCAAGCCTACAGGTAAAGAGTAACTACAATAATGAGTATTGATTTTAAAAATGTGGCTCTCAAATCACTACATTTTCCCTCCATTTACACAAGGGATCATTGAAGCAGATAGTCTTCTCCCAGGCTTAGCGGGTAGGAATGTGTCTCTGAGCTCTGCCCCTTACATTGAGCATCTCTTCCTGGCTCTGGAGGGGAAGACTTTTGCTATTTAATTCCAAGAGAAGCTTGTCGTGTTGGCTTCCTGATACGTGCTCAACTGTTCTCATCATTAGGAGAGCTCAGGAACTCATTGTCACTGAGAGTGGCTGTGGTGCTTTTCAGGGCAGCCCTGGTCCTTATTTTGAGCATCAGTTCTGGACTCTACTTTAGAACCGTCAACCTCCTAGCATAGATCCTTCATCCCACTGGCATAGACTTTCTGGTTTCCACCACTGACCTTTGGGCCTTCTCAGTGTAGATCCATAAAATAGACACACATGAGTCATTGTCATGGGCTCTAGGCCTCCTGTTAGACTTGTGGGCAGCATGGTCAAGGGCATTATGTCTTTAGCTGGACTCATGCAAGACATTGCTGTAGGATCCCAGGCCCTCAGCTGGATTTTCTAGGTCTTTAGTGCTGTGGACAGATTTCTTGCATTTTCTTTGTATTTAACTCTGGGTGATCAAAATAAAATAATATAAATTCTGTGCCCTATATGCAACTGTTCTTCTTGCAACTCCTGACTACATGTATTAATGTACTATTGTAATAAGAAAACTAGTGATAATAACTAATGTTTGTATAGTACTTATTTATATACTTTGTAAGTGCTTTATGTAGTTTAATTCATTTAATCCTTGTATCAAAATTAAATGTTAGTTGTTTCAAATTTATTTATCTATAAAGTAGATATGGCTGTTATCCTAATCTTATAAATTAAGAAACTAAATCACAGACATTCTATCCTACCTAATAAGAGTAGGAGTCAAGAATCTATATGAGAGAATATATGTAATTTCAGGTATTCCATCTGGTTTTGGAAGAAAATTATTTTGATAACTGAATGGATAATATGAAAGAGTTAAGTTTAACTTCAAATAGTGGAAAAATGGAACAAAGAAAAAATATAGAAACCACAACAAATACTAAAATATAAAATACATGAATCATAATGAAAGAGGGAAAAAGATAAACCATAAATTTATTATGTGGATACTTTCCCACAACTATGTACTGCAGGTAAAAAGAATGAAATGCATTGGCATTTTTGTCATCTGCTGAAAACAAGCTGAAAGCTTATGAGACATTCAGAAATGATACAAAATCACATATTTTAGAGCAATAATAGATATAATAATGTTTGTATAAAGAAAATTGAATAGTTCCCTTTGGATTTTTCTTTAATTTTTTAAGATTTAATTTGTAGAGAGCTAATAGATTTTTTGAACTAAAAGCCCCAAAGAAAGTGTCAAACAGTATTTCTAACTAAACATAAAGGCTTTGGTATTTGAGGAGAGGACTCAAAGTTGATGAAGGAATGCTTTTTCATGCATCCAAGAATTGCCCCAGTGACAGAATGCTCTGAAACCTCGAACAGAGAAGTGGCAAGACATGGATACTAAGAAGACTCAGGGTGTTTAATGTGATATTCAAGAGCAGCAATCTATCTTTTCCCTTAAAATTTGTTTGAAAGGGATGAAAGAAGAGAACAATCCAATTTCCCATCTCTTTATTTCCTTCTCACCCTACAATGTCATTTGCATTTTTCTTTTCCCTTTCCTTTCCTTCTTATATCTTTGGTTCTGTTTCTCTATTAGTTACTCTTCTGTCACTGGGACGAAACACCTGATACCCAGAACTTTAGAATGAGACGTTTATTTTGTCTCATGGTTTCAGAGGGTTTAGTTAATGGTAAGCTGAATCCAAGGCGGAAACAGCTGGCTAGAAGAACATGACTGAGAAAAGCTTCTCAATCCGTGGTACCCAAGAAACAAAGAGGAAGAAGCAGTGGCAAGAATGTACCCTCCACCTCCTAATTACATGGTCATCTATGAATTTATCAATGGATTAATCCATTGATGACTATAGTGCTTCCATGATCTAATTACCTTAAGAAGCCCCATCTATGAACACTTGAGACTTTTGGGGAACATTTTAGATCTAAGCCATAACAATGCCTTATCTAATTAAAAGCAATTTAGTATTTCAGCACATCTACACACTATTTTTCAAGCTGAGATCCATATTACCAAAATCATCCATGTGGCTTGTTAAAAATGTCAATTCTTATTCACATTGCCAAGTCAACTAAATCATCTCCATCCCTGATAGTAGGACACAAGATCAATATCATGATTTCCTGGGATTCTTATTAGTTATGTATTTGAGAGCTATTCTGAGTTCAGGTGGAAGTCATATCCATATCATATGTTTAAAAGAAGCAGTTAGGATACATTTACCTATTGTTATAAAAGTTAAAAGAACCAAAAGGAAAGAAAATATTAAAATCATTTAATTTCATTCTAAAAATCAACTTCTATGAGGGAGCAGAGCAAAGAACATATGAAGATTCCTGGCATTTCTTGGGAATGACATACATCACAGAATTGTAGAACCAATGGATGTGGACTGAGTCTTGGACATCGATATGTTTATGAGTGGTAATATTGCTCCAGTTCTTGGCGTGCCTGCAGCATGTCTGAGAAATCCTCACTTTCTTGACTCTAAATTCACCTTTGTCTTGATTTTCAGGTGTCTAAATTTGATGAACTGAAGAAGTTGTTCCTCAGTTGATTCTTAGAGTGTGCCTGTCATCTTGGTTATGACTCACCTAAAACCTTGCTAAGTCATAAATGGAATCCTATATTAATAAGTTTCCTATACTTTAAATATAGGAAACTTATTGAACATCAACTCTATGTTAGGCATGATTTAAACACTCACACACAGACACCACAGAAACTCCACAAGGAAGTCCACAGGGTTAAGGAACTTGTCTGAAGTTATTTAATTTGTTAGTGGCATGACAGGTATCCAAATCCAAGTAGTCAGGCAAGAGATATAGATCAGTGGCACAGTGCCTTCCTGGCATCCCTCAGGTCCTGAGTTCAGTTCTCAGTACAAAAAAAAATCCAAGTAATCTAATTCCCCAGCTGGTGTTTTGGGTCAATGCACAGTACTGTCATTTTAATGGAGCCTAAATAAATACAGATAAAAATGACCTAAACTTAAGATGAGGAAGGGTCTCTGAATGAAACATCAAAAGAAATACTATGCGGAGATAAATAAATGAAAAGCTAGACAGACAGATAAAAGGTTCAAAACAAATGTTAACTAAATGAGAAAAGTAAAAGGTATTTATTTTGATCTAGCTAAGCCAAAGGCATCAGCTACCATCCTTTGGCTTTGGGCAGTGATTCAGGGTGGAAAAACTAAATATTCAAAAGCCAGGGACAATTCAGCTTTGCCCTGACTGGAGGTTGTTGACATGAGAAGTTGTAGTCAGGTCAGCTAGAAATGGCAAATCCAATGTGATGGTAAGATGATCACATTTGTTTATCTCTTGTTGTTCTCAATTGCAAATGATGCTAAAAATATAAGGAAGCTCTGAGTTATGAAACACATTTTAGTTCTTTACAGCCAATTGTCACAGGCTTTATTCTTTAGTTTCCTATGTTGTCACTGTAGCTATAAATCTCCACCCTTGTCATATTCCACTTACAGTAGGATAGCATCCTGGGTAATTTATTATAGGTAAATGGTTTGTTTCTGAGGAATTGCAATGTAGTTTTTGGGTCAAATTTTTGTTTTCATACTTTGTGATGCTTTGTATCTGGATGTCCCCCAAACTGTCATGCACTCATAAGTGGGGCTTTTTGGAAGTGGTTAGATCTAGGGTGTGTGATACTGGGTTAAAGTGTGTGGTATTGTATTAGTCTACTAATTGGTTTTTCATAGTTCTGCATATGGGTAATGGGAAGGCCTACCCTGGGTGTGAGTGGCCACACTCTGAAGACTTACAGCCTAGATGAAATAGAAGGGAAAGTGATGCTGATGTTGCTGCTGCTTCCTGCCTGTCTTGCTGTGGACTATTTCTCTGCCACACTTCTTTGCCATGCCTATCTGCTTTGGAACCAATTGATTATGGACTAAAGCCTCTACAAATTGTGAGCTAAGATAAACCTTCCCTCTAACTCATGGGTTTTGGGTATCTTGTCTGAGCAACAAGTAAGTGACTAAGATATATACATTGTGGACATTGTTGATTTTTATATTCAGTATCTCAATAGTCTTCTAAACACATTTAAAACTTCCCTATATACTGACACATACAAAATCCAGATAATAATGAAAATTGAGTTGAACAATACATATGAAATACAGTTATAAAATATATAATGAAGTACTTTAATGCCTGTTAATACGTTTATGCAAAGTACTGTATCAAATTAAGAAATTATTAAACATCTCAGTGGAAAACTAATAAGAGCAGTAATAGGTAATTCGCTGCAGAAGACAATTTACTGAACTTGGAACTAAGAGTCAAATGAGATTTAGTTTTCAGCCTCCTACATTGACAAATATTAAAATTACTGACAAAAATGAGTGACAGTATGAACTGAAAGAAAGAGATATTCTGATGCACAGCTAATGGGTATCTAAATTGGTCTAACTTTCCTAAAAGGCATTTGGCAAATGTATCAAGTGCCTTAAACACACGCCAGCCATGCTCTTCTAGAATTTTATTTTAAGAAATAATGGAGCAAATTCACAAATACAAAGGGAGAAAGATAAATTTAAAGTAGCCTATGAGTCCAGCAAAATGGATTTATTAAGTAAATTATGTTACACTATAGTAGTTCTTAAAAGAGTTCTTAAAAGAGTTCTTAAAATAGTGTATGTGATGTGGAAAATTATATACTGGATATTATACTAGCATAATTAGAGAAAACAATTTGGAAGAATAACATCTAAATATTAATAGTTGCTGTCTTTCACAAATCATGAGATTTTGAAAATATTTCAATATTATTTTTGTATATTTGATATTTCTAATTTTCAACAATGAACCGGTATTGGTTTTAAATAACTTAATACAAAAAATATGAAAAGAAACATACTTAGTTAACAATCATTACATGTAACATATAATTATTTACATTTTACAATAAATCCATATAAATTATGAGACTTTTCAAGTAATTTCTTAAAAAGCTTACAGTAGGAGTCAGAACTTTCTTTCTCTTCTCTGCTATTTCTTCCTTATAGATAATTATTGTATCCAACATTCCTCATGTTATTTTGGCAAGTCAGGGTAAAAAGTCCATGCAGTGAAAAAGAAAAGCAAATTAACAAGCCATAGCAGCCTGATGTTTCTTGACTCAAGAAATAAATCCAATAAATCTTGCCTTCTGTTTCTCTTTCGTTCTTGTCTGAATTCCCAGGTTTCTATTGCCTTTACTTTATACTAGGATAGTCTAAATTCTAACTGACTGTGTATCTGAAAATATAGCTTTCTGTAAGTCTGTGAGTTCAAATACTCATCCTTTGTTTGCCTTCAAATTAAAAGTTACATTTAAGAATTCACAGTATATCTTACATACTTATTCTACATTGGTTTTGCTGCAGTTCACACGAAGAATTGTGTCTTTGAGTAGATTATACTTGATGCCAAAAATTCTTCCTATACTTACATTTGACACAAGAATTGAAACAGAACACTGCACCCATTTAAACAATTTGAGAGTTGCAGTTTTTGTGCTAAAAACGTTTTCATTTTTCTTAGTGTTGTTTCGTTAAGAGATGTGATCAACTCATGAACAAAGCACAGAATTTCTCATAAAAAGAACTTGAAATGGGTTCTTATTTTCATGATGAGGACATTCAGAGCTCAATTACTTCTTCAAAAGAGGGCAATAACTCATAATTAGCCAAATACAAAGCACTCTAAGAAATATAGGGTTAACTTTCAAAAGAAATCACTTCTCTATATATGAGAGCTCTTGTATTTATATTTAATTCTTCACAGGTAAATTTACTGACTTCATAAACAAGTAAGTAGGTTTTTTTAATGACATCAATCTCCTGCTAAAAATTTCAAAACTGATTATTTTTACCTCAGATCCTTGAGATGAAATTACAGAAAATATCCCTGACTATGGAAAAAATTAATAAAGTTTCCAAAATATCCTTATTTAAAATAAGATTGCAAATATTAGAACTAAACAAAGATCTCAGAACCACAGGTTTACTTGAGTGAAGTTATACAGAAGTGCTGTGGAATTTCCTGTGATCTCGGTGTGGATCCAGACGGGAAGGTTTGGCTTCCTGTGTTGCGTAGTAAAAAGGCACCATTGCATTGATTAAACGCTCAAGATTCAAGGCTAATCATCTCAGTTGCAAAAGTACCCTTGACATTAAGTGAAAAATCTGAACTTTAGTTTAACAATAAGCAGTGTACCCTTGGCTATACACTGTCATGCCTGCCTCTCCTGTGCCCTACATTCTGGACACAAGCTGGCTTGAGGGAGATATTTTCAGAGGGGGAGCAGGTGCTTTCCCCAGGACAAAAGCACCTTGGCAATACAGGCAAGCAAGTGGAATCCAAAACCAAGCAGGAGTGGTGATCCTTTTACCTTCAGCAGAACTGTAGACAAAATTAGTCAGAAGAAAGAAAGAAAGCCATGAAACATTAATCAAGGAAACAATCCCACAAGAAGACCTAACAATTGTGTATTCATATGCATTGAATGCTGGGGGCCCAGTTTCATAACAGGGGCACTATTTGACATAATGGCACACATAGGTCCCAGGACAAAATAGTGGTAAATATAAAAATCCATTGTCATTAACAGATAAGTCGTACAGACAAAAAACAATACAAGCACACACAGCACAACAACAACAACAACAACAACAACAAAATCGAGGTACACTGCACTATATAGCAGAGGGAGTCAGCAGGCACTTAACAGACAAATTCTGCTCAGCAACTACAGAATGACCATTTGTTTTTCAGCAGCTCATAGAGTGTTTTCCCAAATAGATCATGTTTTAGGCCATAATACAGTGTTAACAATATGAAATAATGAAATAATTTCCTGCAGTTTATCAAATCATAATGGAATAAAACTAGTAATCAGTAGAAGAAAAACTACATAAAAAAATGAAGACTGTACAGCAAAATTTTGAATCAGTGGGTCTTTGTAGAAATCAAGGAGAAAATTAATGTTCTTAAAATCAAGTGAAAATGAAAACATATCAGAATGTCTGAGCTACAGGAAAATCAGTTACAAGTGGGAAGTGTGTACACATAAGTGTCTACATCAAAAAATCAAAGAGATCTCAAAAAAATAAACTAATGGTGTATCTTAAATACTTAGAAAAACAACAACAAACTATAACTAAACCCATATGAAGGAAAATATACTAATAATCGGAGCTGAAATGATCTACAAAAATTGATCCCTCAGTCCCTCTCTTCCCTCCAGATCTTCCTCCCTCCCTCCCTCCCTCCCTCTTTTCCTTCCTATCTGCCTTCATTTCTTAAAAACCTCTTGCTTTTGGTTAATGCCTGTGATTTCTTTTAATTTGTATTATATTCTTTGTGTGTTTTTCTTTTTAAAATTTTTTTTATTTTAAAGATAATGGAACAAAACAAAAGAAAACAGAACAAAGTGGATCAGAACAAAGCAAAGCAAACAACACAGGATTTCAAAACAAAACAACAGGAAATCAACAGTGGCTACCATAATGTCTCTTGTTCTCTTCAAAATAGTTTTTCATATCTTCACACCTTTGTTTGCTTTTTCAAAAGTATTTTCTCCTAATTTCTCCACTGGCAAAGGAGTAGTGGCTCCTTTACAATTTACAATTCTGTGTCACATCCAGGGCCTGGTGACCTTTGAATCCACCAGTCTGATAACATAATTCCACTCCA
Source organism: Dolichotis patagonum (assembly GCA_004027295.1). Lineage (NCBI taxonomy): Eukaryota > Metazoa > Chordata > Mammalia > Rodentia > Caviidae > Dolichotis > Dolichotis patagonum. Next base: position 68,453 of record PVJX010006053.1, on the reverse strand, counting down.
GCGTTTTTGTACATTTGTCAGCACTGGTTCCCTTTATTAAGTGATTTTCTTTTTTGAATACCAAGAATAGTTACCGTTTCTTGCATTCAGGTGTGATTAGTAGACTAATGTACACGAAAGTCACCAAACAAAACATAGAATTTTTAGGAATGAGTAATGAGGACTGAGGCAGAGAAGATATCCTGAATTACATACAACGAGCTAGGTGTTTTTCTTGATTATAAGAACATGGCTGTGTTTGTTTGACTTTATTATATGTGATGCTATGAACAACTGTTTTGAAGAGAACAAAACATTATGACACTTATTGCTGATTTAATACTGTCCTTCTTAGAAGTCCTACCAAGCTTCTATTCTTCTATTTCCATTGGTTCTATCTATCACATTGTATCTTATTGGGATTTGAATATGTGTGAAAGTATAAACAAAATTTTTTATTGAAAATGAAATATTATAGTACCCATTGATCATTCTCTGTTATTTGGTTCAGAATGCCCTGTAATTCTTTCACTCTTTGAATGGTTTTATAATTTTCTGTTATGTTTGATATTATTGTATTTGAAACTATGCTGAACTATAGCAGAGAAAGAAATATTGTGATAGCTATTGTTAATGTCCGGTTGTCTTAATGTTAAGTATTATGTTGCCTGTGTTGTCCGGTTCCGATCTTCTCTGTACTGGCCTCTTTTGTCTTATTCTCTTTAAAATAAAATGGAAAAAAAAAGAATATGGTTGTGAATTTTCAAGAAAGAAAACTAAATACATTTATGAGCTGAATTTGTTTCTATGGTAAATGTAATAGGATGAAAGTGACTATTTAAATATACACAAGAAGCTGAGAATTCTTTGAAGCCTACTTGTTGTGTAGCAGAGCATAGATTTTTAAATAAACAGCTCTCCTTTGTAATTATTATATATTTTGGGTAAAGTATATTATTTTCTTTTATTTTGTAAGCCTGTTCTTAGAGAATTTTAATATTATAATTCAGATAAGGTAGGAGACAGTAAATATGAAAACCAACACAAAATGCACTCGTGTGCAGTAATGAGTTTTTTGATGCAATAAAATTCAGAGAAGTGAAGGAACGTGAAGTGAGACCCTTTTCTAATCTGGTTGTGGAATACCTGTTTGAAAAGGTGATGAGGCAAGCATGGACCAAAAGAAGTAAGGGACTAGCCATACAAATATTTGTAAGAAAAATATTCCAGTCAGGAAGAAGAGGAAATCCAAGTAGTCACAGAGGGATGCTTTTGGCAGTGTTGAAGTGCAGTAAGGTCTGTGTAGATGAAGAAAGAAGAGGGAGAGATGGTAATCAGTTCATAGTCATCCAGGGAAAAGAGCAAACTGCTTTAGCCAGCATAGCAAAGACTGTGTTTTTTATTTTTTATGGGAGTGGTAACCATTGAAATATACTGTGTCATGGTTTATGTCGGTGGCCCCCAGGCCTCATGTATTTGCATTGTACATTTGTGACTGGTTCATTGTCTAGTGCTTGGGTTGATGGTGTCAGTGCTACACCCTCCTAGAGGGTGGAGCCAGGATGTGATGTAATGGCAGGAAGAAAGTGTGTCTCTCCCTCTTGCTGGTTCCTGCTTATGGTTTGCAGCCGCCATGAACTGCGGCCCCGCCATGCCACCCTGCCTTGGAGCCAACTGAGTATGGACTGAAACCTCCAAAAACTGTAAGAAATAAACCTTTCCTTTCCCAACTTTGGGCATCAGGTATTTTGTCTCAGCGATGAGTGAAAAACGAACTAAGACATACTGTGAGGTGATTAATGTGATTCAGTTTAGGAAGTTTAAGTATTATTGTTTACTGTATGAAAAATTTAGTAGTGCATGCATGGAAGGATGAATTATAAGATAGTGTTTAAAGAAGTGAGAAATAGAGTTGCTTAAAGTTCTGAAGGGAGAACCCATAGGTTTGGCCAAACTATTGGAGACCAAATACAAAGTAAAATGAGGAATCTGGGGAATGCCAAGAGTTGAGTAGGTAGATGATAAGTGGTAACATTTACTAAATTAGGAAGATTTCCAGAGAAAGTTTTAGAAAAGAATAATTATTACTTTTCCCTGGTAGTTTTGTCTTTTATATTTGTCTATTAGAAGTTTACATTGAAATATAGGACAGGCAGACATATATGAGTAAAGGTTTCTTAAGAAAGGTTTTTTAAGAAAACAGCTTTGCTTTTGTGGTATGAAGTTATTCATTTTATTGAAATAAAATAAGTATTATGGGTATACTAGTAAAAAATATTTTAGTAAGGGAGGAGATTTTTTTCTCTTGTTTTAATGTTTATACATTTTATCTGACCATGTAACTAAGTACATGATTTTCATAAAATCACAGCTCATCATAAAAGAAAAGCAGCCATCCAAGGCGACCAACCAAGGAACCTGAATATTTGTATTTTTGCATATTTCCTTCTAGTGCTTTAATATTTTAGGATGGGCATCTTCTGATTAATCAGAAATTCACTGATAACATGTGATTTTTATTACTGCACAGTGAAAGATACAGATTCAATAAGATATTGGTGTAAAGTCAATGGATCAATAAATTGAAGAAAAGCCTTGGAAATTGGTTGTAATTTTGTATGAAAATTTAATATAAGAAAATAGGACATCATATATAATAAAGAAATATATTTGACAAGTTAAAGTATAACTTATTCTTACCTAATAATACAAGAATAAGTGAAGAATTATTAAAGCATAAATACTTAATGGTCTTGGACTCTACCCATACTTCCTTAGCCCTGTATTCAATAAAGAATTCCTTTAAAATATATCAGATATTATTTTTAAAGTTTAAATCATCCAATGGTTTTCTACATCATTCAGACTAAGGCCAAAATTCTTTAAATGATGCATAAAGTATTGCCTGATCTGAACCCTGCTACCTCTAACCAACTACCTTCCTTTTCTCCTCTACTTTACCCTTCTAGCTCGTTGCCTTCACACACACACACCCCTAGTATTCTTCTTGTTGTCTTTAACAAAAGAGTCACCATTCTGTTCTGTATGTTCCTAGTTTGTTTTTTTAAAACTCCAGGAGCTAGGCAAACCCCCTTTTTGCAAGGCCTCAGCCTTTGCAAATTCCAAGGAAGGGACCAAGAGCTGTTAATCTCCCACAGAGCTAGTTGTCACTGCAAGATTGGTCCTTAATACCAAATAAGGCAACAAAAGCCCCTTAGCCCCTTGGTTCCCCCTCCTCACCCTTGCACTGCTCTCTCTCCCTTTATAAACCCCTTCAGAAGCTTAACCTGTTGCACAGATTGCGAACTCCATCACATCTGTGTCACTGGGTACCAGCATAAAAAAATAAAGTGTTTATTCCTTTTTCTTTTTGGATGTCATCTCATTTTTATAACACTTCTACCACTGTGTCTTTGGTAGTCATGGAGCTTAGAATGCTCCCCAAAGGTGTCCCCAAGGCTTGATCCACATCTACTTCAGATCCCTTTGTAAAGGATGGGGAAACTTCCCTGAACATTGTATTCAAAGCAGTAACAGAAAACCGTTTCCTGCAACTGCACTTTTTCACAGAGTTCACTTTCTTCTTTAACCCTTTTATTCTGGTAATTAATCATTACCTGGTCTGTATGTACTGCTTTATGGATTGTCTTTCCTTAATAAAGTATAAGTTTTCTAAAGACAAAGACTTCATGCATTAATTATTTGGCTATTGGTTTCTCTCTAGATCAGTATACATTGGCTGGCATATATAGGCATTGAATTGTTCTGTTTTATAAATAAATTAAGGGGTGAATGAAAAAATTTAGCACAAAATGGAGGTGAACAGTAACTGATATTTTATATATGAAGTGCTTTGTGAAAATGAAGGCATTAAAAGAAAATTGTAAAAAGCCCACAAACTTTAATCTTCAAGCAGAAGAGAAACACTCATGTTCTGTATTTTAATTCCCTTTTTATGAAGACAATGAAAAAAAAGATGGAGATGAAAGAGAAGCTGGAGATTACCAGTTAAAGGGAAACCTTATTTCTCTCTGTTATAGTTGGTCTTGGGGCCAGATTTATCTGTTAAATTCCCTGCAGGGTAACGGCAAAGTCTAGAGCAACAGAGTGAGAAAAATGAGTAGTAAATGGATGAAAGGAGAGTGATAAGACTCAGAGAACAAAGCAATACAAAGTTGAGCCACCGCTGACCAAGCTGGACTCATGGTTGCACACTGTAAAAATAACATTAATGGTGAAGGGAAATAAATGGTATTTTAAACCCAGCTCTAATCCCCTCTACTTTCCTTTGCTCTGGAAAAGGAGTGTTTACAATGGCTTTCTCTGTACTTCCCACATGGGATTTAGTCACTGTTGTAACCTTACGCTGTTCATTGTGAAGCTAGAAAAGTACAATTCCACTACATTTAAGCCACTTTGTAAGGGAAAATGCAACTGTCAGCTCAGATGGCTTTAAGTTGTCAGAGACTGGTGAATAAAACCAACTCATCGCTCCTTGCCATCCCCACACGATGAGGAGTTGACAGGAGTTTTATCATCCTGTAATAAACTCTTGCCATGGAATGCTGTAAGCTCATTGAAGTGCACACTGGGATCACTGTGGAATGCTAAAAATAGCTATCCTCCTGGTTCCGTCCACAAGTATTTATGTAGCCTAGGATTCTGCCTGGCTGTTAAGATTGGTAACTACTCCAGATGATTCTTTCATGCAGCCAATATTAAGAGCTCTAACTGCAGGGTTTCCTTCTCTTTTTCTCCCTCTCTCCCACCTCACCCTACTTTCTTATTTATTTGTTTGCTTGTTTTGGGCTTGCCTACTCCACCCAGAATAATTTTATCTTTCCTATGACACACAGGTTTCAACACAAGCTATTTGTAAAACTGCTGAAAATTAACTTCCTAATTTCAGGAGAAAGTCTTCCGAGCTTGGTTAATCAGTTCATTCTGCTGTCTACAGTCATTGGCCCAGGAATGAGCAAATAACATACATAACCTGGTTGGTGTGGATCTCAGGACATTTGCTCAGGAGTCTGTGATGAGCACACTGTCTTTTTTCCTTAGGGTATGGTAGTGTATGGATATGAATCTGGGTACCCCTATATGGATTTTTCTGTTTGAGAGGAGTAGGCTGAGAAGGTGGGTCTTTCATAAAAGGAGATACAGTCGTGGAAATGATCTTCAGGTCATCCTTAAGCACATTCTACTTCTGGGATTTCAGTTAGATATCAGTGGAGGGCCAGGAAGATAAAACTCCTATCTGTCAACTCCTCATCTGGAAACAGATATAGCTAAAGTACTCTGATTTACACCCCCTTCCCCCAGGCCTTGGTAAAGGAGGTGCCATGATCCTTACTCAGTATTTACATGAGCCTTATGCAATCTTCCCATTCATTCTTCATGATAACCTCCTAGCATAAGGTTTATCCTAAGGTAAGCAAGGTAATGCTGGATTTTCTGTGGGTTTAACTGATGGGACAAATTTAAGGAAGTGTAATTATGTTCTATATTGTTGCTTTTTCAGTGGCACCAAACCAAAAATTTATCTATTAGTAAATCAATAGGTGTTGAACAAATTGTTCATAAGGCCCTGTAGAAAGTGTGAGGTTCCTTTGGAAATTGGAGAGAAATGAAAGAGAAGTATGACTTGAGATCTGTCTCTTCACCAACACATTATCAATTTTGGTGATGAGAACATTGAAAATACATTTCACTAAGTTGACATTTAGAATGCAATTTGGTTGAGCAGTTCTCCATACATTTCATTTCCAATTTATAATCATAGCTTGAATCTTTGTAGACAAAAGCTCAGGGTTCGTGTTTAAGTTTTACCTAATGTTCTAGCTATTTTGTCTATAGAGTGTGGGTCTTGGGTACACCATGGCAGGAAACTTTTGGTCCATGAGCCATTCAGAATGTAATTTTATACTACGACCAACAAATTCATGCTTCTATCAGACTGGAGCTGAAATTAAAATAAAAAAGGTACTATACTATTTTTCTCAGTTTTTCCCCTAACATATTTTTATTACTTTCACTAATTCCAGAAACTCATTCTTTCCAAATGACCAGGGTTTGTTCCCTTGCATATTTTTAAGGTTTACCTCAAATTGTTCTATTTCATGTGAGAATCAAATTCTTCCCTTTGAACCTGTAAAAATTTGAAATTGTTATGATCCCAGCAACCCACCTTACAAAGAAACTATAGTCTTGGATGGAATCTGAGGTTTGATTAAAAACACAGTCTTCAAATATTTTCTAGTTTCATGTGGAATGAAATCATTGGGATTTTATAGGCTGATTTCACTCATATTGACAGAGAGGCCAAAGTCTCAGAGATGTATAGAGTTTTCTTGTGGGCAGCCACCCATGAAGTGAAAATCCAGGGGAAATCAAATTTATTTAGTTCAGTCATTTGCCTCCAGTAATGACTCGCTTTTGCAACAACCATAATATTTCTGTACCGTTATAACGATTGAGAACGTTTTTGTGTATCATATTATTTTCACTTCAACACAGTTTTCCCTGCTTCACTGCCAAACCAATCTAGTCCTCTGTGGCGCTGTCAGTTCACATGAAGGGACAATTGGCAGCCTCCGCTGAGGAGGTGAAGTACTCCATCATGACTGGTTACGCTCCAGTCAGGAGATTTTTTTCCTTCAACTCAAAGCAACCTTCCATTTTCTGTGAAGGCCTGTGAGTGACAATCTGGAGACCTTAGTTTTTAGATTATTCATTATAGGTAGGGATAAGAAACTGGAATAAAGATTCTCAGAGAGGTCCCTTTTAACTTATGGGTAGTACCACCCCTTGACTCAGATCTTTTGCTTCTGGGCCCAGTAATGCCTCTGAAGGAATTGGCCCTGGGGCCCAGGCCAGAAAAAGAAGCTTAACACTTCTCACCAGGCTTTCCAAACACTTGTGTGTTTTGTTTTTAAAATACTTTTATTATAAAACATCAGTCATGTATTTACATCTAATATCTATACAAATGTGTTTTGATTAATGGAAACAATTCATTTAACACATTCTTCTTGACTCCATGTTAAGAAACCCCTTATTCTAACATCTAAATATAGTCCCCTATTTCAGTGATGAACCTTGTGGAGATTTCAGGGCAAACAGTCTGCTGAAGTACCTGTGCCAAAGAGTCACCACCGCTCTACACTTTCTTAAAGCTGGAGAGCCTTTCCCTTTAAATCTTAGATCTTTAAGATCTACTTAGATTTCAAGAATTGATTTTTGTCTTAATATCTGTGAGTTATGAATTTGCGTTTAAAAAATTATTGACACTCACTTATTCCAGCATGGTTCACTGAAAAGTCTGTGTTTCTTATGCTTTTCTGCAGCAACAATTTAACAGATGAAATATCCATTTATGCTTCCCTTTGACTCTAAACTCTGTATTCTGTCTCATTGATCTATATTAGCCAATACCATATCTTTATTACTATAGATTACAAGAGAGAATAACAGAGCAAATTTTCCCATTATTATCCTTCAAAAACATGTTACCTATTTAAGCTCCTTTATAATTCTGTATAAATTTAAAATTCAGCTTATTTTAAAAAATTTTATTAGTGTATGTTTGTAAAAAGACATATTCAGCACATTCATCATCGGTGATTACTCCACACACACACTGAATCTTGGTTCATTGTACTTTCCCTTCCTCCCTCCTCCATTCTGTCTAGCCTGATCCCATTCCATATCCACAAAGCCAATCTGGTTACCTCCTATCATCTATCTTTTATTTGCTCTTTAAGTTGTTTATACTTCTGAAATCAACATTAGAATTACACTGAATGTATGGCACATTTTATGAAGATCCATGAAAATATGTATGTTTTTACTACTTTGGGTTTTCTTTAATGTTTCTCAGTAGAATTATAAATTTTGCATACAAGGGACTTATACATCTTTTATCAGGTTTAGTACATGTTTTAGATAATTCATATGACTATATAAATAATAACTTTAAAACCTATGTGTTTTGATGGCATATAAATTTACCATTGATATTTTATATAGATCATTATATTGACCTTGCTAAGCCCTTTTTATACATTTGAATCCATGATTTGTATATTTCTCCATATAAACAACCATTTTGCTTATGAATGAGAAATTTTTAATTTTGGGCATACTCTCCTCCCTTTTTCTTCTTCCTCATTACATTGGCTGTGATCTTGAGGAAAGTGGTGACACTGCAGAACTTTGCTTACTGCTAAATGTAAAATTGTCAGCATTTGGTTATTAAATAACATTTTTGTGGAAGGTTTTATTGTAGATACTCTTTATGAATGAAGTTAATTCTTAGATTGTTATTTTCCTTTGTTACACAGATCTTTTTTCTTTTTTTGACTTTTTAATACTTGTCTGCAGTGATAACGATTATGTACATTGTATAAAATTAGTACATATAAATACACATCTCAAATCTGTTGAGGTTTTTTTTTCTGCCTTCTTTCCACCCATTTTTATTTTGGCCATATCACTTTCATCTATTTATCTTATGAGGCTCTTATAAAGTTAAGTATACAACATAGAGTTTAAAAGCTGGACTACTAGTCCTAAAAACATGTGAAACACACAAGAAAATTTTACTGTCAAGAAACAATTTTAGATACACTTTCTGCACTGGATTATAACTATTTATTTTTTATTTCTTATTTTATATTATCTGTCCTTTATTTTATTATATATATTAAGATTTCATATAAAATAAAACGCCATATTTATTTGTGTGTCTGAGTTACTTCACTTAGCAATGTGGTCTTGATTTGCATCGATTTTGCTATAAATGACTCAGGTTTATCCTTTATAACCCTGTAGTACTCCACTGTGTATATGTATCACATTTTCTTTATTCGTTCATCTGTCGATGGACATACATGCTGTTTTAAAGGATTAGCTGTTATGAATTGTGCTACTTTAAACATAACTATTTATACCTCACTGTAATAAGATGTCTTTAACACTTTTGAGCAGATAGATACCTAGGGGGGAACAGGTGAATCAAATGGAATTTAAAAAAAAATTTCCATGCTGATTTCCATAGTGGTTGTATTAATTTACAGTCCTACCAACAGTGGAGAACTGTTCCTTTTTCCCCATAGCCTCACCAGCATTGTTATTTGTTGATTTCTTGATGGCAGCCTTTCTTTCTGGAATGATATGGAATCTTAGTACTGTTAATTTGCATTTCTTGAATGCTATATCTTGCTTCTTTTTCTCATTCCCCTCCCCTCCGTTAATCACCTCTTTTGCTTTTTGTTCACAAAAACTTTGTTTCTAATTTTTCCTTCTATTCTTTTTTCTTTTTTAAAATTTTATTTTAAATAGAGTAAAACTAAACAAAATAGAATAGAATAAAACCAATCAAAACATGATGGTGTAAGTGACTCAAGATTTCAAAACAAGATAATAGGAAATCAACAATAGTTACAATAATGCTTCTTGTTGTCTTCAAAATAGCTGCCCAGACCATCAGACATAGTAAAGTCACACAAATCACAAACAATATAAACAACAAAAACAAAACAATGGATATAATTCAGGACTTCAAAACAAAATAATAGTAAATCCAAAACATACTACCATAATATATCTTGTTATCTTTGAAAAAGGTGCCTATGCCATCAGATAATAAAATCAAACAAAATAAAACAAAAAAACCCCAACCAAACAGAACAATGAAAATTATACATGCAGGATTTTGAAACAAGATAATAAGGAATTAACAATGGTACCAACTTCAGAGGGAGATTCTCCCACATACGCTACACTGCATGTTGTTATCCTCTTATTAGATAATCAGACTACCAGCTTTAGGCCTGAAAAGTCAGTGAAACACTAAACACTATAAGCATTAAATTAGTTTTTACCTCATCAGCTATCATCACAGCCTGTGTTTCTCCAGATCAGCTGGTAGCTTGTGTGTGTAGCAGGGCACTGGTTCTTCTTCTCTGCTTTACCGCGAGCTGTAAGGGGCTGATGTTTGGTTCTCTCTCCTAGTCAGGCTCCACATGACACCAGCTCACAGGAGATCTTAGCTTCTTGTTGATTTCTTGTTCTCTTTTCCCACAGTCCATGAATGCACCCTAATCTTTTTTCTTGTCCCTTCTTTCCTTTCACCTCCCTCCTTCTTTTTTCTCCCCTCTCATTTGAAAATTTTCTTTATATTTTCTATGTGTAATTCCATTTGCAAGTCCACATGGGACTTACAAATATTTCTGTCCAATCCATGTATTTTTGTTTACCTATTATTTCAATAATACTTCAGAAAACATACATCTGACAGAATTTAATTTATTGGTTTTTATTATATTATAACTTATAGTTTTGCTATTGTATGAAGGGGTTTTAATTTAACCCAAGATTACCAAAGTTTCTTGCATTTCTTTTTATAAAAAATGGCTTCAAAATATTTGCTTAGAGATATTATCCATTGCTGAGTTGGCTTTAGCATTACATGTGAAGTATGAATTGAATGACATGAAAGCAAATTAAGTATCTTATCAATTTTAATGCCAATAACACAATATCTTGATTAATATAATTTATAGTAAGTCTTGATGTCAAATTAGCATAAATCCTCAACATTATTTTACTTTTAATGTTGTTTTGGCCAGTCTAGTATTCTTATATTAAATATCAATTTTTAAATCAGTCTGTTAAAATTCAAACTATAAAAAATGCTTGCTGACTTTTTTTAATTAATAATACAGTGAGTTTGGAAAGAATTGATATGTTAACCATCCTGTTAACCAATCTAAGAATGTATATCATCTATTAGCTCCTTAATTTTTCAGTAATTTTTATATTTTTAGTGAATAAAATTTTTGTATTTATCAGATTTACCTCAAAGTACTTAATAGTTTTGATGAATTCATAAATAGTATTTTTAATATTTACATTTCTGATTACCACTTGCTAGCATATAGACATTCAAAATGATTTTGTGTACCAATCTTATATTTGACAGTCTTGCAAAATTCATATATTTGGGCTTATAAGCCTATTTCCTTTCTTAGATTCCATAGGAAGTTTTACATACCAATTGGGTTTTTTGAAATATAAAGGCAATTTTACTTATTTATTTCTAATAATATGCAATTTATTCCCTTTCTTACCTCACTGCAGTGATAGATTTTTCAGTATAATATTAGATAGTAGTGGTGAATATAAATAATACTTTTTGTATTTGATCGTAGAAAATTACATTAGTTTTTTAATGACTAAGAATGATGTCAGGGCTAGGAGTTTAACTCAGTGGTCTAAGCATCTGCCTAGCAAGCACAAGTTTGTGAGTTCAACCTCCAGTACAAAAAAAGATGTTGGCTAGCCAGCCTTGCCCTGCACATACACCTGCTGACAAAGAGGATACTTCCTGCTGCTGGTAGCCAGCATAGGCTAGGAAAACCAGCAGTTAGCTCCATAGCAGTGCACCCAATGGCCACCGTCAGATATCCATAGCCAGCACTGGCCAGGAAATCAGACAGTCATGCTACAGAGAAATTGTATCTAACACAGGAAGTGCCTGGGAACTCATTGCCCAGTTGTGTGGAAGAACCCAGGAAAATGGCAAGATGATAAAACAAAAGGCAAACTCTGGCATCCAACCCATGCAGAGCAAGTCCAGGAGATATAAACAAGGAAGAGATTGAGAGTTGCATAGCAGAAATTTCTGAAGTGATGGCAACTGAAGTAAAGAAACAACTTCATGAGTCTATAAAAGAAATTAGAACAGAAATACTATCTCAGGTGAAAGACAAAATGAAAAACATAATAAAAGAATTGCTAAGCAACTCTGAAGAAGACATAGATTAAAAAAAAATAGAGGAGCATAGGAAAGTGAGGGAAACCTTGAATGAACAATATAAGAAAGATTTAGAATACATGAAAAAGTTCCAAAGAGATATCCAGGAACTTAAAAACTCAATTGAAAGTTGTCAAAACCCCTTGAAAGAACCTGAAGATAGACTTTGAGACCTTTGAAGACAGGTTTGCAGACTGTGATTACAAAAGGAAACATCTCTTAAAAATAACAAGAAACCAGGAAGTAACAATTCAAAGGCTACAAGATGACATAAAGAAACATAATTTAAGAATTATAAATGTGAATGAAAAAACAGGGGTCAACATAAATGAAATACAAAAGCTATTTACAGAAATAATTACAGAAAACTTCCCAAGCATAGGAAAAGGAAATGATATTGAGATAAGTGAGGCATACAGAACTCCAGCCAGCCATAACCAAAATAAATCTGTACCCAGACATATAATAATCAAGATCTCCCAGAAATTCAACACAAGAATAGAATATTAAAAGCTGTTAGAGAAAAGAAACAGATCACCTACAAAGGAAAACTCATTAGAATCATGACAGACTTGGCTACACAAACCATCAAATCAAGAAGAGCTTGGAGTTAACTATTTCCAGTTCTGAAAGAAAATACCTTCCAGACTGATGTACCCTGGAAAACCATCTCTCAAAATTAATGGAGAAACAAGATGCTTCCATGACAAAGAGGAACTGGAGGAGTTCAGGACCAAGAAACCAACCCTACAAAAAATACTGATGGACATTCTAGAGAGAGAAGAAAAGCTAAGTTTCAGGAACAATGGCAGAGGGGGCTCACTGAGTGAGGAAGACAATGGAATGAAGAGGAAAAGTAGGCAACTAATGGCAAGAAAATAGCATGGCAGACATGAGGCAAAGAAGGTAGGCCATAATCACTAATATAGAAGGCCTCAATTCACCAATATAAAGAAACACAGGCAGAGTGGATCAGGAAATAGTGTCCATCAATATGCTTTACACAAGAAACACATTTACCGCTAAAGAAAATTCATAGACTGAAAGTCAAAGGAAGGAAAACAATACTTTATGTGACAAGGAACCAGAAAAAAGTAGGGGTAGCTTGTCCACCAATTATAGAATTAACAAGAAAGATACGGCATTTTTATACAATGGAAAGTTTCTCAGCTATAAAGAAAGATAAACTCAAGACACTTGTAGGTAAGTAGATGCAATTTGAGATCATACTCATGGCTTAGAGTCACATGGGTAAACTTAGTGCTGTCACCCTAGCATAAAAAACAAAGGAGTTAGTGGGATCCAAAATGCACAGTAGGTATTGTGAAAGTAAAAAGGGAGGAAATGTCTAAAAAGGGAAGATAGTGGCCACTGTTAATCTATTATTGTGTTTTGAAACCCTATAATGTTTTCATTATTCTGCTTAGTTTGGTTTTATTCTGTTTTCTTTTGTTTGATTATTATATTTGATGGTATGGATACTATTTCAAATACAACACAATATATTATGGTAGCCATTATCGATATCCTATTATCTTGTTTTGAAGTCGTGTATTGCTTTCATTGTTTAATTTTGATTGATTTTATTCTACTTTGTTTTGTTTGATTGTACCATGTCAGGTGGTATAGGCAGCTACTTTGAAGATAACAAGAGACATTAAGGGAGGCATTGTTGTTTTCCTGGTGTCTTGTTTTGAAGTCCTGTATTGCTTCCATTGTTTTGTTTTGATTGGTTTTATTATATTCTGGTTTGTTTGATTTTATTAAGTCTGATGTTATAGGCAGTTATTTTGAAGTTAACAAGAGACATTATGGTAGACATTATTGATTTCTTTTTATCTTGATTTAAAGACCTGTATCACTTTCATTGTTTTGTTTTGATTGACTATTCTGTTTTATTTGTTTGGTTTTATTCTCTAAAAAAAAAATGGTGTTGGCCAGGGTTTAGCTCAGTGGTATAGCACCTGCCTGGCAAGCATAAGGTCCTGAGTTCAGTTCCTGGTATTAAAAAAAAAGGAAAAAGATGTTAATTGAAAGTCTCTTATAATTTAGATTTACATATTGAGACTATAACTCTGTGTCATTTTTTTCTGGAAATTTCTTATCACAAATTGATGATGGATATGTTATATATTTTTCTTGCATCTATTGTGGTTATCACACTGTTCTTAGGGGGGTATTTTTTTAGGCTGTTGACAAGATGAATTACTTGGATTGGTAACTAAATTTCATATCAACTTTGTGTTAATGGGATAAATGGAAATTGGTCAGCATTATAAATAATTTTTATTCATTGCTGAATGTTTCTTAAAATTTTTCAGAAATATTTCCATGCATGCTCATGAACAATATTGTTTTCTTATAATGTCTAGATCTGGTTTTACTATCAAATACTTTTCTCATGAAAAGTGTTAAGAAGTAATCACTTTGATATTCTAGATGATTTTTCATATAGTTATATTTTACAACCTGGTATGTGTTAAATATTTATAAATAATCTGTGCATGTTCGAAATTAATGTACATTCCACAGTTGATGAGTCAACTTTGTTAATTATGATAATCAGTTATTTTATATCCAGATATTTTTTACAGTTGGTTATGAGTTCTGGGAGTGTTGCACTTTCAAATATTACAGTTTTATCAATTTCTTATCAAATTTTTGTGAACCATTGCTTTGAATAATCTGGGGCTTTGCAATATATGTATAAAATTGCTACATTGTTCTGCTCATTGAATATTTTATCACTTTGAAATGGTTCCTCTACTTCTGGTAATATCTGACTAAAAGTCTCTTTTGGTTCATATTGATGTACTTATATCAGTTTCTTATTCATTAGAATTTCATAGTATTTCTTCTCCATCTGTTGACTTTCAGCATTTTCTATACCCATGTGTTTTAGATATATTGCTTATAAATGGAATAGATGATTTTTTCCTGGACTGATTATCCTTAAAAAAAAAAAAAAAGAAACATTTGGCCCATTTGTATTCAATGTAATTACTAATATATTTACATTTGTTTCTATCATTTTGCATTGTACTTTCCATTGTAGATTCTTGTAATATCTCTCTTAATGTCTTCTTTCATTATTCAAATGAAATTTTCAGCCTATATATTCATTTGTTGTAATATTATAAATTATAACATGCATAATTAACTTACTAAACTTTACACGTAATCAAGCACTTTACCCCCTTCATTAAAACTATTAAGATCTTATATCTTAGCTTTTTTTGGTTGTTGTTTTCCTTTTTGGTTCACAGCCTGGTTTCCACACTCCTAGATAGAAAGTCCAGTGATATGTATATAGATTTGCTATGTTTTCATGTCTGGCTTTCTGCTTTAACCTTACCCTAGTAAATATGCAAATGTTGATGTACTGTTTTTGTCTTAATCAAAATTTCATCATGGAAATATGTGGGCATTCACACTGAAAACTGTTGGTACCACTTTGAGTCTTTTTATTAGTTTACCATAACTTCAGTTGTTTCTTCAGCGTTACATTGATTTCAAAAGTTGTTTCACTACAGTGACTTCTTTGTGCCTACAGTCCAGTTTCAATTTTTTGAATATCAAAGAGAAATTTTGAATTTCAACTTCATCCAAGACTTTGAAAAAGAATGCTTTCAGATGTTTAGAGCCAACTAATTAGCTGCTTTGTCCTGTCAGTGAGCTACATAACGATCTTTAGTCATTTCAGTCTCATGTTTTGAATTTGCAAGATTTACTTGATTATGGGTGATTTTTGGGACCTCTAGGGCATATTAGGGTATAAATACTCTACTGTATGTCTAAATTCTAGAACCCTAGGCACATATGACAAAAAGTCTCAGTATAACATGCATATTTAAATACTCAAATACCTACAGTATTTGAGCAGCCCACAATATTTTCATGTTTCTTTTTGAAGCTTATTTTGTTTTTCTAGAAAACTATTAAGTAGTTAAATATAAAAATCAAAGTATGAATTTGAATTTTGGAGTTTATCTGACAATCTTGGTTCTCTAGGTTTATCTTCTTCATGAAAGTGTGGATGAACTTGTTTTGTCGACAGTTATACACATAAACCTTTGTATTTAAGATATCTTTAACTTTTAAAATATTTTATTAAAGTTCATTCATGTTACAAAATATTGAATTTCAACATTTCATTTTCACTGATGTGCACATATTTTGCTCATATTGACTCCTTCATCCCTCTTTTCTTCTCCCATTATTACCTTCCTTTGCCAAATACTGATCTCCCCTGTATTGCCTTCTTTTTCCTCTTTCTCCCCCTCCATCCTCCTCCTTTCCTCCTTCTCTCCATCCTTGTAACTGTTGACACACTGTGTCAATTTGAGAAATTTATAGTTTAGCTAAGCACTCAGCACTTGTGAATCCTAAGGTTTAGAGGATATACCCTTAACACTCTAGGGTGCTGTTCATTGCGCAAGAGTAAGGCATGGAGAAGTCTCTTGAAGAAGTCTCTGCCATGCGTGTTACACCCATCCAAAGGTGGAAAAGGGAGGAAATGAGGTTTGTTCCCCTCCCCTCTTTTTGCTCTTGCTGCTTTTGCTGTCTTCCAAACTCCATGAACTGTTGCTCCTCTGCCATGTGCCACCCTGCCTGGGAACCAGCTGATTATGGACTGTAACCTCCACAAACGGAGCTAAATAAGCCTTTACTTCCTTAATTTGGATAGCCAGTATTTTTTTCTCAGGAAAGAGAAAAGTAATCAAAACACATCTCCTTCACTGTCTTTTTCTTTTCTTTCTTTCTTTTTTTTGTACTGGGGAATGAACTCATTACATTGGGCTTGCCAGGCAGTGCTTATGCCACTGTGCTAAATCCCCAGTCCCTCCTTTTCCCCTTTCTTCTGATTCTTTATTTATGGGAAACATGCAATAGTTTCTGAGTCTAAATCATTTCATTTAAAATGATGATCTCAAGTTCCTTCCATTTTCCTGCAAATGACATGATTTTGTTACTTGTGAACTAATAATATTCTATTATGTATATATGCCACATTTTGTTATCTTTCATATGATGGGCAGCTAGGCTAATTTCATATCTTGGCCATTGTGAATTGTATTATAATAAACATGGTTTTGTGGTATCCCTCTACCATGCTGACTTTAACTCCTTTGTGTATATAAAAAGGAATGATATACATGAATTATAGTAATTCTATTTTTTTTTCTTGAGAAGCCTGCCATACAAATTTTCATAGTAGAAATACAAACGTAAATTTTCACCAGCAGTGTAGAAGTATTCCTGTTTACCCTGGGTGCTCACTATCATTCATTAAATATTGTATTCTTGATGCTATTCATACTGGCTGATGTGAGATGAAATCTCAGTGTAGTTTCGATTACCATTTCCCCAATAGCTAAAGATATTGAATATTTTTTATATGAACTGACCAGTGGTTTAGTTTTGAGAAATGCATGTTCAATTTGTTTGCCTATTTATTGATTGGGTTACTTGATGTATTTGGCATTAATTGTTTTTGAGCTTTGCATTAGTCTTATGTCAGAAGAGTAGCTGGCAAAAAAACCAAACAAACATTCTTTAGGGGTAACTTCATTCTTTTGTCTATTTGCTGTTCAGAAATTTTTAATTTGAAGTAACCCCATTTGTTGATTTATGCTGTTATAGTATTTGTGGTGATATTAGAGTCCTCTTTAAGAAGTCTCTGCCATGCATGTTTCAGATGTGTATATGATGCCTGTGCATCTTAGGGAACTTAGGGCATTAAGAACAAAATTGAGAATATTGGAGAAAGCTACACATGGCACAGCAACCTATTTCAATGCAGGAATACTGCAGAAGATGTGTCACAGGACAGCAGCCAATCAGCAGAAAGGAGAACTAAATAACACTCTTGGGTTGACAGCTAGCAAACCTCCCATCCCCCAAAATAATTACAGAGGATATTTCCAGTTTCTGTGAAATTTCAGGGGTTTCTGTGAGCAATGATCACTCATAGAAACACTTGCAACATCGTATTATCATATTATCTTAATGAAAAATTTTATTTCATTACCGCAGTAGCCACCTGGGCATCTCAGTAGCTGAGTGTGGTGTGGGGATACAGGAAGTGATCTTTGTGTTAATCACTTGGTACCACAAATGGCAAGATGTGTACACATGTGTGAAAGTGTCAACAGGTGTGTTATATAATGATCTGAGTTACAATTTTAACATGTGTGGCTTTAAGCATCACAGGGGTGACATGAACCCATACCATACTTTCAAGGTAAAATTGAATTTACTGTAACAGAAGGCAAGTGTGCCTTGCATAGCTGCACCTGGGGGGGGCACAGAAATTCCTGTTGTGTACTTGTGGCTTTCCACATTAATTTTTGTTAAAAGGAGCATCATGTTAGGTATATAACACCCACATCTATTTTTTAGAAGTATTTCTATTGGTGAATTAGTAATCTTAATTTTGAGTTTTAGATATTATGTTAAAAATGTGTATTTCACAGGAAAATATCAATAAAATGAAGTATTGAATATTTAATATTCTTATGTTTATAATACCATCAACATTTTCAACATCAACTGTATTTTATCTAAAAATTCACTGTAAAGACCTTTCACCTCCTTGATTAGATGGATTCCCAGAAATGTACTGAAGCTATTGGTAACGAACTTGTTTTCCCAAATTTTTTCTTATTAGGCTTTATGAAAGCAATTGGGGGTGGTTAGGCTCCTTTTAATATAAGATTATAACATTTACAATAAAGGTCTTCTGATTCTGTTTGTATCCATTTTATTTATTTCTCTTCCTTCATTTCTTCTAGTTAAATTTCAAGTACCATACTGAAGAAGTGTGAAAATGGACATATACTTCCTTGTCTCTTGATTTTTGAGGAATTTTTTTTAAATTAATATGATTTAAATTGTAGGTTTCCCATATGTGGTTTTTATTATATTGATCCTTCAATAGCTAGTCTTATGAGGGATTTTTACAATGAAGGAAATTGAATTTTTTTCAAAGGATTCTCTGTATTAGTTGAGATGATTGTGTTATTTTTATCATTGATTCTATTCATGTGGTGTATTACATTTATTGATTTTTATATGTTGAACCATCCTTGCATCTGTGGAATGAAATCATCTTGCTCATGATGTAGGAGCTTATTAATATGTAGATGAATTTTTTTGAACCATTTCATTCAGAATTTAGCATCAATGTTTATCAAGATATTGGTCTATAGTCTTTCTTTTTATCTGTTGTGACCTTGTAAAGGTCACACCAAACAAATGAATCTTTAGCATTGATGATATTGGCCATGAACGATGAACATAGGTTTTTTTCCTGCTTCATGGACTAGTTTGAAGAGCACTCACGTTAGTTATTTCTTGAAAATCTGGTAAAATTCTGTAGTGACTCCATCTGGTCCTGGGTTTCTTTTGTTGGGAGATTTTTAAATTATTACTTAATCACAATGTTAGTTATTGCTTTGTTTTGGTTTTTATATTTTCTTAGACATTGTAAGTGGAAGGAAGAAAGAAGAAAGGAAAGTCAGAGACCAAGAAAACATCACTTAGAATTTAAAACTATGATAGCAGAAGTAAAAAGATAGGTGGGCAAATGAATAGATTAAGACCCTTTAGCTTATCAATTGACTTACATCACAATAAAATCATTGAATGGCAAAAATACATCTTACATGTCTAGACTACTGAGTATCATGGATTAGCATTGCAGTACCTTGGTGTTTACCTTCATGACCATCTGGGTGACTATCTGCCATGGCCTAGCATCATGAGACTATCATACTGCACATGGTAAGCTGAAAAAGACAAAAATTCTAAATTCAAAGTGTAGTTTCTACTGAATGCTTGTCACTTTCTACCAGCCTAAAGTCAAAAATCTTGAGTCTAATCATCATAAATGGAAACCATCTGCACCCACATACACATACACACAGCCTTATATATGCATACACATACATGTACAAATATATTAGGAGAAAATTTCAAAGATCAATTTAAGAAAGTGTTCCAGGATATAGATTAAGGTTATAAACATTAAAATAGAAAACAATAAGGAAAAATTATGGGATCAGTCTAACCAGACCTATATTTGAATAAGCAGTTTCTAAACTAAGAGTAGAAAATAGGAAACAAAACATATTTTAAAAAGTTGTGAACAATAAGTAGACAAAAATTCATGATGAAGGAAGAAATTTTCTAAAATGAAAGAATTCACTGAATGTTCAGTCAGTAATTTTTAAGGCATATTAAGCCATGTCATCATGCAGTATTAGAGTACTAGGTATAACAGTAAGGTCCTTAAACACTCAGAAAGATTAAAAAGATTGTTTCCAGCAGAACATGGCAAATAAACATGATAATGAACTTCTTAACAGCAACAATGGAAGCCTGATGATAATTTCCTTCAGAGTGCCAAAGTACATTATTTTCAATCTTATAGCCTCAAAGTTATCAGTAAGTTTGATATACAAATAACAAAACAAAATATCAGCAGGAAAACACATGTATGAATATTAGAATTAAAGAAAAAGGGAACAAGATTCAAGGCAGCTCCAGAAATTCTAGCAAAGGTATAAGAATGGTAGGACTGTAATCTAGTGCTTAATCACTAGCCCAGTTCAGCTGCTTCCAATTTTTTCTATGTCCTGTCTTCTATTCTGTTTATCTACTTATCTTTTCATGCCCTACTTTATGATTCTGGGTTTTCAGTTTCTGTCTTACACTGCATTCTCAATCAAATTTTTAAGAGATAAAATTTTATTTGTTGTTCTTGTCTTTTTATGTGGATTGAACAACCTGTGGATTGGTTTTGAGAATTTTGACCACTAATTTTCAACTGAGGATAGTGGTATCATTTTATGCTAAAAAATATGGCTACTTTGTGTTGTTTGTTTAGTAAGGTAAGCAAAGGCTTTTTTTTTTTTCCTTCTAAGACCAGTGGTTCTTTGTTACCACCACTTGAGAATTGTTAGGTGTGCAAATCTGGAAGACCTATTCACTGGGAGCCCTTGGGTGGATGTAACTTCCAAGCTCCATCTGTTTATCTCAGGAATTCGAGTATATAACTATAGTCTGAAAACCACTGTCTCAGAAGATGTTACTGCAGTGCTATTGAGTATTGAGTCTACATAATCTCTCTATATTTGAAGTTTTCCACTGCAAAATTTTCCGTTGTAAAAGACAATATTATGCCATTTTTTCTACAGATATGATTGTGAAATATCAACTTTTCTTAGCTATGGGAAGGCCATGGATGAGCAACATGTTTATAATTAGATTAACATGTACTTGCTCTCCAAATAAGACAGCAATAATATATGCAAAACACTAGCATAGCATATGTAATGATGAATACAAATTATCTTGAAATTTGCAAACACAAGGAACTGATTTCTTAATTTTCAATGGTATATATTTTCATTAGAGTGAAAAAGAATTAATTTTGATTGAACTGTAACTTTCTAAGGATTTAGTATGAGCCATATTAGCTCTTTTAGCATGTCAACTATCTGTGATTGAGCCTTTTTATACATTTGCTTTTTGGAAGTCCTTAAAATATTCATAGGAATCTTTCTGATTTATTAAGTTTTTTTTCTACACAAAACAAATCTGAGTATGTCAATTGTTTCTTAAGTGATATGGTTTCAGGCCTTTCAAAGCACCAGTTATTTTCCCTGGATCATATTCCAGCCTCCTTGCATGGTGCTTGACTGAAATAGTTCTCATATTTCAATATTTAAATATTACATATATCAGAAATGATTTGACACATGTATTGTATTACTTCCTTTGTTATGGATACATTTTTCTTATTAGAAAAAGCTAAATTTACTCTAAATTCACAGTCTTCTAAGTGTAGTTCATATAAACTAATGTCAGGTCTCCCCTGACATTATTTTTTTAACTACTGTGTTATTTTACATCTGTTCATATTATATATTATTTTAGTAGTTGTAATCATCATTCCAATCTGTCATGATTTAGTTGAACTTTGATTCTACCTTCTTTCTTTTCTTATTAGCTGTTCCTCCCATATGTCTGTCATCTGCAAAGTTATAATCTTGCTTTATGTCTTTATTTCAACTTATAAAAATGTTGAGCAGAAAAGACACTATAATACTGCTAGCATTTTATATTTACCTGATTCTAAACATTCACAAGACCCATTTATATACAATATCTCATTTGATACTGTAATCCAAAGTGGTATGAAGGACAATCATTTTGTGTTTAGTCTTCTATTATCAGTAAAGATGCTGATAATAAGATAATGTATGTCATACCACCAATGAATGTTAGAGTTAGTACTATAACTTGATGTTTTAAAGAAGTTTTTGTTTACAGCTCCAACTGAATATAAATTAGATTATTCCTCACTGTATTACTATACAGCCCATCTTGATGCATCCATAACAATTTTTACAGGCAGGAAAGCTGTTCTTCTGGAAGAAATGAGTTCAGATAGAACAGGCCAATGAGGAGATGTCATGGTTTATGTTGGTAGCCCCCAGGCCTCATGCATTTGCATTGTGCATTTGTGATTGGTTCATTGTCTAGTGGTTGGATTGGTGGTGTCAGTGCTACACCCTCCTAGGGGTGGAGCCAGGATGTGATGTAATGGCAGGAAGAAGGTGTGTCTCTCTCTTGCCGGTTTCCTCCTTGCTTTTTGCAGCCGCCAGAAACTGTGGCCCCGCCATGCCACCCTGCCTTGGAGCCAACTAAATATGGACTAAAACCTCCAGAAACTGTAAGAAATAAGCTTTTCCTTCCTTCATTTTGGGTGTCAGGTATTTTGTCCCAGTAATGAGTAAAAAGTAACCAAGACAGGAGAGGAGTTCCAAAGGTAGATGAAAACCAAGCAGCTTCTACTCTAATGTGATGTAAGCAGGGTGCACTTGGAGAAGGCGAGTCAGGAAAGTCAGTGGGAAATCTATTCAGTATCAGGCCAAGTGCCATCCAGGATATCTTTCAGTGAAATATAAGCTGCCACATGCTGTTTCTTTTAAAGCCTAATTTGGGAGTCTAGGAATGCATTTGCTGG
Organism: Dolichotis patagonum; assembly: GCA_004027295.1. NCBI lineage: Eukaryota > Metazoa > Chordata > Mammalia > Rodentia > Caviidae > Dolichotis > Dolichotis patagonum. The sequence continues at coordinate 45,621 of PVJX010006053.1, read as the reverse complement.
TGAAGTAAGCACCCAAGGTCAGCATAGAGTAACATCTTCTTTGCTGTGGGATGTGATTTAGTCCATTCTCACTACTATGAGACCATCTCATGTAAAAGTGTGAATGTTTTGCGCCTATTTCAATCTTAGAAATTTCAAATTGTTTGAACAAAGCCTTCTTGTTATGCTCCAAAAGGCTTTAGAAAGACTCAGATATGGAAATGGGCCTATAGTATTCAACATAACTTCCAGGGTAGGAACTGTGGGAAAAATGACTTTAGTTTAATATTTTAAAAATTTTATTTATACAAAATTTTTTATCGAAAATGAGATATTATAGTACCGACTGATCATTCTCTGTTATTTGGTTCAGAATGCCCTGTAATTCTTTCAATCTTTGAATGGTTTTATACTATTTTGTTACGTTTGGTATTATTGTATTTGAAACTATGCTCAACTATAGCAGAGAAAGAGATATTTTGATAGCTACTGTTAATGTCCGGTTGTCTTATTGTAAAGTACTGTGTTGCCTATGTTGTCCTGTTCTGATCTGCTCTGTTCTGCCCTCTTTTGTTTTATTCTCTTTAAAATAAAATAAATAAATAAATAAATAAATAAAATTTTGTTATTTTGTATAAATTGTAATTAGTTCACAAATAGCTGGCAAATCTATTATTTAATTCATAGAAAAATATCAAATCCACTCAAAATATATATTGAGAATATTGTTTGTGATGTACACTATAGTGAGTGCTAGAAATAAATGAATGATGCAGTTTCTAGCTTCAAGAGTTTCTCAATTGAGGGGATGGACAAAACTGACAAGTTATTATATAGTAAAATTATTTTCAAATAAAAGTGTGGACAATAGAGAGCTATTATTATGCTAGTTAAGGTAAAAAAGGCTTTCTAGATAAGATGAAAGAATGTATAGGATTTGAAGATTAAATATGTGCTAGTCACATAGACAGGAGAGAAAAAGAGAAGCCAGGATAAAAGAGTAATTAATTCTACAAGGGTCAGAAGTACAGGAATAAGGAAAGTATGGAAAGATGATAGGGAGTTAAAGATAGAAATTTAGAAATGTTTTCTTTTACTGATAAAGTTATTTTCTGATAGAAATCTTAAATATCTTTTAGTTTTTCAAAGGCTTTATCAACACTTTAATATTTCCTTCTGCTCTTTTGCATTTAATTTCCTTGTGTTTCAGATTTAAGAAAGCATAGATGCTAAATTTCATTTTAAAAAGAAGAGTCATGCCTTGATCGTTACCTGACTTTATTTGCATAGCTATGTACATTTTAAAACTGAGCACAATAACAAAACAAGCAATAATATCCTTATCACTTATGAAGAGGTATGATTACGCACTTTAAAACTCAATTTTATTGTGCGTACATGAAGACTGGTTTTGATTGCTGTTTTTCCCCCCAAACACATAACAATTTCATTCTTCATCTTAAAGTTCTAAGTTTCAACTATATTTGAATCATCCACAGGAAATCATATGTTTTTTCCTTTTTATGAAAGTTTTCCATATTTCATAACTTGAAAATGACTAAAACAATTTATGTGCTGAAGTGGGGAGGGATTTTTGTTCTCAGAAAAGAGCAAGGGAGTTTGAGAATCAAAGAATAATTTCCTCAAAGAAAAAGGTGAACAGGTCAAAACAGAAGGTGATACTGGATGTTGTTTTGAAATGCTAACAATAGACCTTTTCCTATTGCCTTTCTGGTGATGTGGTCTGAAATAAAGCTGTCAAAGGCTAGCACCCCAGGGACTTCCTGTAGAACCTCTTTTAAATGCAATAAAGATCCAGTGTTCTCCATCTGCTCTCTTTTGCTTTAGAGTGAGAGAGATACGTAACATTGAAAGGAAGGTTAAAATCTAAGCTAGACAACAAGGAGATGGCTGAAAGGGCTTGTTCACCTGCAGCGTCGTGAAAGCTGTTGCTTCTTAGGTGGAAGTTACGCTTTGCTGGAGTCTTCTGGTCTTCCAGAAGTTTGAAATCAAAGAGAAGTCAGAGTCTGATGTAGCTGAGAGCAAGTATTAGCCTCTGTGGCGTTGCTCAGCTGTGATTCAGAGGCCACACAGATACACAGACTGAAATGGGAATCCCTAGGAAGTTCCCAACAGAAGGCATCCAGTTGTGTTCTGTTACAGAAGAACAAACCCGAAGAATCCAGAGTTCCCAATACAAAGAGAGTGTGAGAGCCATGTGACCTTTCCCGGGACTTCTGTTGTTCCTACCCATCATGCTCTTTGTGAGACAGCATATTGAAAAGCCGACTCTTTCATTCAGGTTGTTTTACCATGCTGTTAGAAAGTCTAAACTATTTATAAAATCAGTTCACTTAAGGTGTCTAGCCTCTCTACTCATACTGTATGAATCATTGTCTCCTAAAAGGAGTTGCATTTAAATAGAGTCTTATTCAACTCTTGTTATCTATCTATCTATCTATCTATCATCTATCTATCTATCTCTATATATATCAAAATGTTTTAAAATATAAGTCCATACTGACTATCCAAGGGGATGATATGGTCAGAAAACACTGTGACAATTTGGACAACTTTAGATAATGTGCGCTAGAATGCTAACAGACTCCAAGGTAAGTAGGTAATAGCATAATACAGTGAAAGCTGAAAATTAGGGCAAAAGGGGACTGAGGAAACAGGAATCAGGGTTTGTACAATTACTTGGCATAGCTTAGTTGGAGAATTGCTGCAGATTCAGCATAAGTGTGGGATGTAGGAAAGTAAAATAGTATTTGAGTGAGGTGGCTTACATTGTGTAAATGCGATGACTTATTGCTAATAAGATGACTGAACTGTGTTAAATTATTGTGTGTAATCCAGCAGTGCCTGACATTGTAGTGTGAGTTTATTGTGCATCAAAATCCATCTGTCTAGGCTAAGCTTGCAGGTTGCTAGAATCTTAGGCTGAAGAGATGCTAAGAATATCATGTCAATTAAATGGCCTGAGAAATTGTGGAGAGTAAGGAGTTTCTCTTGGAGCAGCTTTGTTAAATGAGAAACTTTCTGTTCCATCGCTCTTTGCTTGCTCTCTGAATGGAGACAGCAGAGAAAAAAAGCTAACATTTACTGTAACGAGCCAACAGTGCTGACCAGAAATGACCAGTAATTTCTTGTCCATCAGGGTCCTCCATGGCAAGCAAGTAAAAAGACACTAAAGAACACCCTTTCCTGGTACACCTACTGCTAATGTTGGCTTTGTTCTACTTATTTCTAAAGACACTTTAAGTAGAAGAAAATGCAGAAGGCCCTGGATGTCTGAATAATCCTTTTTTTCTTTCCTTAACTGAACTGTTTTCACTCTGAGCCCCCACAAACCTCTCTCCACAGTGGCTCCTCCCATCTGGAAGTAACCTCCCCAGCAACATTAATATTAAAAGATTTCCTCATTTGGTCCACATGTCTGACCTGGCACTGTATCATTTTGTTTTTTCCTACTAGAAACACAGATTTTCAATTTATCACATCCTCCCCAGCCCCATATGGGGTCATCCTGCAATCCTCTGATATTTTTAGAAAAAGAAGCTTTTGCTATGAGCATGAATCTGATATTTGTGGCATTTCAACTAAAAGTTTTGCATTCTTGTGACAGACTGCAGTAGAGACTGAGAAGGGGATTGTAACTATCATCAGGAGAGAAAGTATTACTCCGGATTCAGGAAGCCTGTAGACTCTTCCTCCTGTGTACCGAAATGCCAGGTAGAATGTGCTTAGGAATGTACATGACTAAGACAAGATGCTAGATGCCAGAAGATGAGAGTTAGAATCTTCTACAGAATATTAATATTTAACCAATTAAAACCTTTGGGGACAGCAGTTGGTCTTAGAGTACTATTGATTTTCTTTGTCAGGATTTGTTCAAGATGTTACTTTTGACTTTTCATCCTAGACAATTACATGATACCCTGAAAATATGCAGAAGTAAAATATGCTGACAAGTCAGTGTTTATTCCTCTCCTTGAATAGGTGTTTGTATTTAGGTGCTGCTCAAGCCATCAATTTACTTGTCTGTAAAATGGGGGTATTTATATTTATGACCTAATATTAGATTTCCAGTTACCAGTGATTCTGAAGCTATATCAAAGTAAAAATACACACTAAAATTTTTGATGTCTTAACTGATAATAATATAGTTTTGAGAGAAATCACAAAGGAAATATTTGAATGGCTGAAGTTCAGACACAATACAGTGAGTCACTACTTACCTTCCCAAATCTTTCTCTTTTCAAACTTATAGGTGGCTTAGGCATTAGAGAAATTTCACTCACATAATGCAGCTTATGTTAATGTATCACTTAAAATTTTGACTACAAAATTGTTAGTGTAAAGAAATCTTTTAAAAGCAATTAAAACTTCCTATTTGATTCAACCTTATTATTCACTCTTTCTTGCCTATTTTGCTTTTTAATATTGCAGTGCCATAGGAACAATAGCTCCTGATGTTTTTTTTCAATTTTTAGTTTTTTTATTAATACATGACTGCAGTCAATAATGCTTAAATTCCTCGTGGGGAGTTAGTACATGTACATAGCCCGCTTCTTTTCCCAGAGTTTCCCAGGGTTCCCTGTTCCTTTGTTGGCAAGTTTCCTGCTGCTGTGATGTGTCAGTTCCTTCATCTCAGACAAAGAAGTTCCGTGCTTGGGGCCCACATGGTCCCAGCCTCACTGATAGCTCTAGGCATCGAGTACAGCTGTTGTCTGAGCACTTGCAGGGCTTAAGCTGCTCCAAACTTTGGATGGTATTCAGGTCACCACTCTCTGAGGACCTGTCATGCCTCTGGTGTGCATGCCTTGCCCATACTGACTTCTTTCCTCTCTGTGGCAGGCAGCCTCCTACGTGATTCTGAGCGCCTGCCACTCATGGCTTTGTCATCTGGATGACCTTGCTTACAACGGGCAAAATCTGAAAGGAGGGATAGGATATCATTTCTATGATTAGGCTGCACAAGCATGCTTATTCTATCATGTTACATTTTCTTCCTTTTAAGTTCTCTATGTGCACAGTTTGGTGAAACATAGTGCTGCTTTTCGGGAAGGACCAAGGGAAACCAAAATCCCCTAAGGAACTGAGGTCCTCAGTCAACACAACAATGAATGGAATCTTAACAATAACCAGATGAGTGGCCTTGGAAACCATCCCTCCCCAGTGGAGACTCAGTTTTAGAGGCCTGGGCTGTGTCTTGATTAGAGCTTGTGGGAATCACTGAAGCAAGATTTAGCTGGGTTACACCTGGACTCTCAGTTCATAGAGACTGTAAGAAAATAATGCTGTTTCAAGCTTCTAAGATTGGGCTTAACTGGTTACATAGCACTAGATAACTAATACACTGTCTTATTAAGTTAGACTTTAAAGGTCACAACCTGTACCTTCTGGCTGTATTTCACTCAGGGAGGGAGAATTTGCCATCTGATGAGCTTTTAACTTTCCATAATTACTCCTCACCTCTTATTCCACATATCCCCAGTTGTTTCTTGTACAAACTTTGCATGATTTTTTCCTCTCACATTTGCTAATAAGTTTTCTCAGTTACAGCGAGGTTTCTGTCACTTGTTTCCTCAACTATCCATTGCCCCTCTTCTTCTGAGCTGTCTGCTACCAAAGCTTCTTTTCCCTATGAAATGGCAGGAACATTTCTCAACTCTTATGTAGGTAGGAAATGTCCAATGCCTCACTCTAGGAATTGTGTCCCTCTCTGGGGCACTGACATAGAGATTCCATACCTCTCAAAGTGTTAGGGCAAATTAGGAAACTGTCCAGAGAAACAGAAACAACTCCAAATCCTAGCATGAAAAATAAACCTGATTTCTTAGTTTATACTGTATTTTTTATTTATGATGTTAAGTATTAAAGTTACAAATGTTCTCTAGAGCACCACCTTATTCACATCTCAAATTATGAAATATTATATGTTTTCTTTGCTTTTTAAATTTCATAATATTTCAATATTCTTTATGATTCTTTTTTGACCCATGAGTTAGCTAGAAGTATATTAATTTCTAATTAGCTAGATATTTGCTGAATGTGTTTATCATTAATTTCCAATTTAATACTAATTATCCATGTGATTTCAATTTTTCTAAATATATTAAAAATATGAGGATCTACTAAATGAAAATAGTTAAAACAGCATGGCACTGGCATAAAAATATACACATTGACAAATAGAATAGAAGACTGGAAAGGAATCCACATATGTAGGGTAACTGATTTTCCACAAAGATGCCAAGACTATACCATGGAAAAGCAAAGCCTCTACAATAAATTAGATTAGAAACACCTGGTTTTCTACAGCAGAATAATAAAATTAGCACCTTATCTCTTTCCAAACACAAAAATAAACTAAAAATGAGTGAAACACTTAAATATAAGACCCACAACTCTAAAACTACTAAAAGAGAACATAAAGGAGTAACCACATGTCTCTTATTTATGCAATGGTAGTTTTTTAGATTTGATTTCAAAAGTATAGGCAATAAGTGTGAAAATAGACAACTGAGATTACATCAAAATAAAGAGCTTTATAACAAAACAAAGAGTGAAACAACTTCAAGAACTAGGAAAAAATACTTCATGTATATTTGATAAGGAGTTAATATAAAAATACATAAAGAATTCAAGCAACTTTAAAATAAAATGAATTGACAAAGTGGGCAGGATGTGTGTGTGTGTGTGTGTGTGTGTGTGTGTGTGTGTGTAGTCTGCCTAAATAATGTGTATATCAAGAAAAGAAAATTGTATAAATGTTGTAATACTAAATTTATTGAGCTATCATGAGATTAATACAAGTTTACTTTGGCCTCTACAATTCCAAGAGGTGCTCCAAGTAGTGACTATTAGCTTTCAGGCATTTGTTAGTACAGTGAACTGCTGAAATATGTGTACACTTCTGGCTCTCTCTCTCTTTCTCAGAATAAAACATGCAAATGCCAAAATTATTCAGGAAAATGTAAATCAAATCATAGTCAGATGTTACTTCATACCAGTCAGAAAGTCGGAATAGCTATTAGAAAATAAAACAGCAACCTTGGGCAATGAAAGCAAACCAGGTGGCATCAAAATCCTGGATTTTAAATTCTATCCCAGCTACAGTGACAAAAAGAGCTCAGTGCTGGAACAAAAACAAAGTTGTGGAGTTATTCAAAAGAACAGAAGATGCAGAAACAGCCCTGGGCATATTCAACCATTCGATCTTTGACAAAGTGCCCCAAAATATATGCTGGAGGAAGATACTCTCTTAGGGAAATTGATTGTGTGACATGCAGAAAATTCAAGTTAGATCTATCACTCACCCTTTACTACATTAAAATCAAAATGGACTTAATATTCTAAATATGAAAACAGAAGCAATATATTGAAAGATAAAATAGGTAAAATTCAAAGTCATAAGCATAGGTAAAGACATTATAAACAGCATTTCAATTGCACAAGAAATAGCATCAAGAATAAACAAAAGGAATTCTAGCAAAAAGCAAAGAGAACAACAAATAAAAGGAAGAGACTACTTATGGAATGGAAAAAAATAAGCTAGCTACTCTCTGACAGAGGACTAATATCTAGGTTCTATAAATAGTACAATATAATCAGGTCCCCCAAAACAAAATGCTTAATCAAAAATATGGTCAACAAAAATAAACACTTCTCAGAAGAAATGCAATGGCTGCTAAATGTACAAATGTTTGACATCTCTGATCATCAGAGAAGCACAAACTAAAATACTACCCACGTTCCATCTTACTCCAGAAAGAATGGCAACCACGAAGAAATCAAATAGCAACAAATGACAGAGAGTCTTGAGGAAAAGGGCACACTTTCACATTATTGGTTGGCATTTAGTTTAACCACTATGGAAATGAAAATGGGAATTCCTCAAAAGCTGTTATAAATTCCGTTCAACAGAGCTATTTGTTCTCTAGGAGTCTTTCTAAGAGTTAAAAAGATCATACTACAGTGATACCTGAACACCTATGGTTAGAGCCTCACAACTTATAATAGTTAAGCCCTGAAAGCTCCTACATATCCATCAACAGATGGATGGATAAAGAAAATGTAATATTTACACAGAATGAAGTGCAATTCTGCCATAAATTTGAGTCATTTGTCATAAAAAAGATGCAACTTGAGACCATAGCATTAAGTGAAATAATCAGACACATGAGATTAAATACCACATAGTTCCTCTTGTATGAGAAACCCACAATATGAGTAAAGAGTAAAGGAAAGAAACAGTGGGAAACAAGGAGATAGCCCTTTTAAAAATGAGAGAGGAAACTAGAGATGGAGGGAGGGGAAAGGAGGAGAAAGGGAATAAAAGTTTAAGATATATTATGTATCTGTACTGACCCTCCAAGTTGGGTGTAATCATTAGTACCACAAATATGTACTAATAACAAAAGGGAAAAATAACAAATTTTGATGAGGATCTGGAAAAAAGGGAAAACTTACACAAAGTGTTGGTGGGAATGTAAAGCCATAATGGAAAATTCTACAGAGTTTCCTTGAAAACTGAAATATCACCATACGATCCAGCAATTTAATTTCTAGATGTATACCCAAAAGAAATTAGATATGAAAGACACGTCTGCATTATGACATTCATTGCAGTGCTCTTCAAAACAATGAATTTATGGGATTAACCAAAGTGTTCATCATCACCAGATGACTGGATAAAGAAAATGTGGTGTGCATTCATAATGGAATGTTATTACTCAGCCTTTTAAGAACTTCCGTCATTTGCACCAGGAGTGAATGAAGAATGAAACAACTTGGGCAAGGAAACATAACTTTCATGGTCTCTCTTACTCATGGACTCTAAAACGCCAACTAATAGAAGCAGAGACTGTAATGGTTACTACCAGACATTGTGGGGAATAGAATTAGGGTATGATGGTTAAAGCACCAAGGTGTGACTAGAAGCTCTGATGTTAAAAAAAATGATCAGAGTAAAAGGTGCATGACCATTAATCCTCTTAAAAAATCCACTTCCTCACTTTAAAAACATTTATCCTATAATTCCTGCCCCTTTGTGATGTAGTTCTGGAAAATTTTCTTTCAGGAGTGTCCATAGTTGAGCTATCTTGGTGACCATGATGTCCTGAACCTATTCAAGGTGTTTACCTTACACACTGCAGTTGATTTTAGGGAAAAGCTAGAAGTAACACTGTGGCAGATCAGGTGAATAAGACAGATAAGGACACACGATAGTGGGGCACCCTTTCTTCTCATTGGGTGGCACGTGGCATCAACATTCACCATATTCTCTTAAAAATCAAAACTTGTAAAGACAGTTATAAAGGGAACTTATAAAACTGCTTCAAAAAGTGGCAAAAATAATGGGATAGATGAATGCAAAACAAGGGAAATATTTTGAGAAAGATTACGTCACCCCTTGTATACAAATTGTTGTTTCTAGTTTTGTCATTTTTGTTGCAGACTGACTTCTGTATACATTATTCTTGCAGATGAGTTAAACTGCTTGCAAATTAACTTACATTTTTGTTTGTTTCTTTTTTCTAGTTTAGGTTTGTTTATTAGTTGAGAGCTAGATTATCCTTTGTTGTGGGGCTTGCTCACCTCTATCACTTAGAGATAAACACTATGAAGTCGCCACTAAAAGCACTAGTGAAGAGTCTCTCCTTTGGTTAGTTGGAACTCAAATGTATCCTACGCCCAAGCACACTGCTTTTCAGCAGACTTTTTATTCTAGTAGTTTCTCTTCACCCTGTTGTGTGACAATCTACCCTGTGCAGGCATAGTTTTTTATTCATCCAAAGCATGAAACATTCTTTGTAGTTTCTGCATAACACCCTGTTATTACTCTGCCCCACAAATGCAGCTATTTCAGCATTCAGCTCCAATTTCTGTCACCTTCATCCAGAAAACTCATTGTATTCTTCTTGAATTTTCCTACCTTGTGTTGTGTTTCAGAATGTATCCCTGGGAAGAAATTGTGGGACATTTGAGGGTATCTTTCACTTGTTTACTTTCTCTGAGTGCCCAGTATCTAACTTTGTCCACTCAGTGCCAATTGCAGTGTCTGAAAGTGCTGTCTTATACTGTATTATACTTTTTACCATTTTGAAGTTGTTTACAGCAGAAAAACAAGATTCCTCATTTTTGCTTCCTAAATTAAAATATTCTACTACCTTATGTCCTAATAACTTAGAACAAAGGAGCACACACTGTTCATTTTTCCCTTCTCTGTAGAAGAAGATGAAATTGTTGGGTTAGACTCAGAATCAGTTCTTGTTTTAGTAGCTTAGGCATTCTAACTAATCATTCATTACATTGGAATGAGTTTGGCCTTGAGTTCATGCACCACCAGAGGAGAACAAGCACGTCTTCATATAAGCCATGGCTGCAGCTCAGGCCTAGGGCTTACATTCTTACTGTTGGTCCTGTATATGCTCCGACTCAGCCTTCTTCCCACTGTCCTATGCAATTGCTAACTGTGAACATGGATAGATACATCAAGTATTGTAGAGGCTCAGTTGCAAAAAATTAATTAAAAGAATATTTCATTAAAACAAGTGGATCCCTCACTTGGCTCATTCTTTGATCGTTTTGATTTTAGTTTATTAAGTTTGTGCAGACCTTGCCTAACAATGATATTCCCAAATTTTGGTATTTTTCCTCCTGGAAGTCATAATAATATTTTTCCTGGATTTGTACAATCTCTCAAAAGTTATAATTGCCTGCATGTGACCATCTGCTAAGTGGAAAATGGTTTCTCTTTGGTTGGAATGACAAAAACTCAAGAAATAAAACAATAGAAAATAAGATAATGAGGATAGTTGGGTGAAAGGCAGAACCAAAGGAGGGAGTTGTTAAAATTTATAAGATGTCAACTATGGTTTTGGACTGAGCTCTTGCACTCAGCTTCAGCAACCAAAATGGGGTCACTCATCTTAGAATTCCATGTCACTAAAACAAAACCAAGTTGTTTATTTCACATTCTGAAAGATCAAAAGCGAGAAAGGCAATGGTTAAGTCCTCAAAAGAGCTAGTTTCAGGTGGTATGATACGAAGTCCTACTGGTATCCTATGAAGAAAATAACTTTGCTGGATGTGGTGACTCACCCCTGTCAACCCAGAATTCTGGAAGGTTGAAGAAGGAAGATTGGAGTTCGGATGCACCCTGAGAAACACAGAAAGAGTCTTAAAATTTAAAAATAGATAAAGAGGTCGGGGGAATAGCTCAGTGCGAAAGCCTGGTTTTAATTCGATTACTTTAAAAAAAGACCAAGTGCTCTTTATTTCTGTCTTTGGCTGTCTTCTTCTTCCAGAACCCACCTGCTCTGACTCAACTCATCACAGCGTCTATTTGTTTCTAGAGAAAGAGATGCTGCCCAATTCTAGAATTTCTGATGAAAGCCAATTAAATCTTTAAAACAAGATTTTTGAAGCTTTGTGTGCTGAAAGCAGTAGTCATAAGCATTCCTTGTTTTCCCTTCTTTTCTCTAGAAATTTGCTTACAAGGAATGGCCAATTTTCATGTTTACTTCCAGCATGTATCATATGGAAAATATTCTGCCTAAGAAATGCTGCGTAAGCATGAGGAAGAATCACGTGAGCAGCTATTAAGGACACTTTGCCGGTAGTATTTATTTTCCTAATTTCAAATCAAATACGATATCAAATCCCTCTGTTTCTTATGGCTAATGAGAAATTGATTTTCTGTTGTTAACTGAGAGTTTTCTATTTAGGAGGAGCATGTAATGATTCCAGTGCTTTTATGTAATATAGACTTTTGGGGGACAGCTATTTAAAAAAAGAAAAAGATATATATATATATATATATATATATATATATATATATATAAACATGAAGAGAGGGGAGTGATGTGGCCTGTTGCCTTTGTAATACATGTGGCCAGAAGGATTTTTGTTACTTCTGGAAGCTACACTACTATGGTCCCCCCTCTGCAGATATACCACGGTTGTGCCCATCTCCCACACCATTATCCTTAAGCTAAGAAGACAAGCTAAGAAGATAAAAATACAAAACGAATCCATATACACATCGTACACAAATGAATGTCTCAATTCTTTACCCTGCCACACATAATTTGTTCCTAAGTCCAGACATTGCCTGAGTGGTCTCTCAAAGTTACTGTACTATATTCTCTAAATCATTTTCCCTACATTTAATATCTAACATTGATCATTTTGAAATGTACATTACTTTTACTTTTATAATATGTGTTTTGCTTTTGCACTTCTCAAAGGGACTGGAGTCCATGAATCTATGGGAATAGAACCTGAGAATGGAAAGATAAATGTGATAATTTTGTGAGAAATTTAAACATAACCTTGTGATGGTTTTGGCAAAGTATCCCAAAATTCTCCCAATGTGCCATTTTTTAAGTTAAACCAAATATGACTTAAGTGTCCACTTTGGATCCAACAAATGGCCCACTCATTTAAGTATGCTAGGTAGATTTAAAGATGGTCTCTCCTTCAGAAGGTTGCATTTTGACAGACCTGTATCTCATTAAGTGTTTCTGATATTCCCTAAATTTGGACTCTTCTCCTTTTCTTCTTTCTATTTTATTCTCTATGTGTCTCTGTCTTTTCCTTCACTTGCTCTCTCTCTCCCTTCCTCACTGTCTCTCTTACTCTATCTCCCAGCCTCTACTCAGAATCTGTTTGTATCCTTTCTTGGCATTTCTGTTTCATTCTTCGTATGTGCTCAATCCTTATCACTGCCAACTGTTTTTCTTATTATTTTAAGCAGTTTTTGTTTTCCTTATAACTTCAAGCATACCTAGGATGGGCACTTGGCTCTTGTCTAACTACTTTACACCTTATTTTTCATTTTTAACTGTTTCCATTGTTCAGATATGTTGTTTATTTTATTTTTTCATATCTGTTTTTATCTCACATCTAAGTGATGGACTCATTGGCTCTTGATAATGGCCATGTCAGTTCATCAATTCCTTGTAACGATAACCTGGACATCTATTATTATTTATATATTACAGCTAAAGTCTTTAAGGCTTAAATAGTTTAATAGGGGAAAGTGAAGAATGTAACCATGGGTTTTCAAAATTGTTTATGACATTCTTTTCAACTTTACATATGTTTTTCAAGACTCATTTTGTGTTTGCAGTGTAGCCCTTCAATCATACACAAGGTAGTGTTGGTCAGGGCTGCTCAGATTCTTTTAACTATTCATTACCTTGGTGGTGCAAAATGTGTCACTCTTCTATTCTCTGTCAGCATAGAACATAATTGGTTGATGATAATGTGCCCAATCATGCACAGGCTAAAAGGATTGTCCTAGAGGTGGGATGGCTTAAGAGGTGAGAGTAAGGTGGCTGTACAGTGCAGTAAGAGCTTATCTGGGAACACTGTCTGGTGGGTTTGAGCATTTCAAACTGATTTCGACACTGATGAAATATGAGTGGTGCTGCAAGCAGTAAGCCAGTGTTGTGCTGTATTCCTCTTTTTACTTGCATAGCATTCTAGTTTGTCGATTTCATTCAATGAAGATACAAATGAAATTCCACTGATGAGAGGGACATCCACTTCCAGAGACAGATCTATTTGGCACCTAACAATGACGTTTAAACACACAGAGTGTCCTCTGCAAAGCACTTTACTTCTGTTTCATTTTGGGAAGGTACTGGTTTGACTTGAGTGCAGGTTGCCTGCCTCTCTGCTTTACCTATCTTGTTCTTGAGAGGTAGTACAAAGACTTCGGTTTGAAAACAATGCTGTGGCTCTGTGTAAGTCAGTGGCTATAGATTTCATACTCATAAAACAATTTTTAGATTTTATAGTCTAATCTTTTGCTTCATAAGGAAGTCATGCATTACAGTCTTCATATGTAGCTTCCTGAATATTAACTCCTGTTTTCTTTGTATTCCAAATACATGCACTGATGTTCATAAGAAGTACTGAATTTGAAGATAGTGGATTCCAATTGGAAATGTTGGTATTATCCCATTTAAGTAAGAGACAGAGGGTAGACTGGTTGCATGATTGGCACAGAGTTATATATTTGACAATTACGAAGTTATCAAAGCAGGAGAGCAAGGTTGAGTGTACACAAACTATCTCCAACAGGTAGTTTTTGTTATTCATAGAAATTTCTAGGAACACAAAATTAATAGTTACTGAATTACATAGAGAGTTACTGTTTTTGTTTGTTTTATTTAACAGTGTATTGGAACAGTCTCTTCACTAATTTCTGCCATTGTATATAATTTTACTTTTCATAAAGTCCTATTCCAAAGCCACTTATTCCCCAGATTAACTTTACCTCCTCTGATGCTGGAGGTTGTGTGCGGTAGAAGATCAAGGGCTCGGGGCTGCAATGTGGCTACCGTAATGACAACCAAGCCCCAGTGTCTACATCAGCAAGATGGGATCGATGAAACATTAGGCTTTTATTTGACAGGGTTGTAACCAGAGAGCTAAGGAAAAGGAGGTATATGTAAAATAGAAAAGACTGTGTAATTCTGTGTTATTATTTTCTTATCCTTCCTTTCCTCTGTAGACTCTGGCTGGCATTAATATAGTACTGTTTGTGCTACATTAATATGTCTATTTGCAAATTGCATTCTAAGCCTTCCCAAGTCTTTTTTCATGACTTATATACTCTCCAAAGGCAAGACCGTATCTTTTGTTTCTTTTCCATCCAGCACCTCTCGCACTTTTATGTGTATTTTTTCAGAGGACACTACCTTGAATGCAAAGTGCCTGGGAAGCAAGTGTGGGAATATAAATTTGGATCATTCACAGATGATGACAACCACATTCATATAGTATGCTTCAGTCAGAGTAGTAAGAACAGAAACTGGACAGCAGGCTGTAACTACAGGAGCCTCCATAGGAAACCTCAGGGCAGATAGCCACTAACACTAGCAATAGAGTTTAGGGGCCAAACACAGAAGTGGTGGGAAATTTTCCCAGTCTATTGGATACAAGTTGTGTTGTATTATGTCAAAGCATGTGAACCTCAGGCCTTACGAACTGACAGTTTCTGCTCCTGCAATGACCTTCTTTACTGCTCTCAGGGACACTGGAATGCTTAGCTCCTTCTTAAGGACACTGTTTCTTCCCTTCAAAGCTCTGGCTCAAATGCAGAGAAAACTCCTTTAGTACAGTGAAGAATAGAAAAATATAAAGACAATTATTAAAGGCAACAAAAGACAAATGGGAAAATGTAAGAAAAATTAAGCAAGTATTTTTTTTTTAACAAGCAAGAGTATTTTAATAATAGGTTTCCAGTGTATGAAAGATGCCAACTTGTTTCCAAAGCTTCCTGGTTGGTCCAATTCTGAGCAAATAGCTTCACTTCTGGCACTAAGATCTGCTATAATTTTATATGCATTTTGCCTTGCTTTCTGCTTCCAAAATACTCTTATGAAAATTGTCACCTTATCTGACAGTTATGCCTGCTTTTTGGTTATGAACTTTATAACCAAGTCCTACAAACAGTAACAAAGAAATCTAATGTAACTAGTTGTACAAACATCTCTTTTTAATTTGACTAGCCTAATCAAACTAACCTGCCTCTCAAGCCATCCCTTGATGATACAGAATTTTAAAAAATAATAGAATAACAATAGTTAATATATTGCATATTGTTATCTTCAAAGTACTTGCTCAGATTACAAGATATAGGCATGAAAATATGATAAATAATGAAAGCACAAACTCTTCTTTTATGAGCTAACAGAGATTAGTAGTATAATTGTCTATCAGATTTTATATATATGTATATATATTCATTTATATTAGCACATCTTTTATTTTTCCTTTCCCTCATCCCAGTTGTTCTTTACTTTTGAGCAGTTCCTTCCCAATTTACTTTCACAATATCTGTTGTACATTCTGGGTCTTATTTACCTTTTTGGTGTTTTATACTAGAGAAACTATGCAGTGTTTACATACATGAGTCTGGTTTATTTCACTTATAAGTATGGTCTCAAGTCATATCCACTTACTTATAAAAACTTCAAGTTTGTGCTTCTTTATTGCTGAGTAGTAATCCATTGTATAAAAATAGCATATCTTTTTTATCCATTCCATGATTGATGGGCATTTGGGTTGTTTCCAGGATTTAGCTATTACAAATTGTGCTGCTATAAACATGGATGGATGCACATAGATTGCTGTGGTATGATGTTTTCAATTCTTCTGTGAAAATACCCAGAAGGGGAATATCTGGGTTAAATGGGATATCTAATACTAGTTTTTTTGAGGAATCTTCACACTGATTTCCACAGTAGTTACCTGTCTACATGCCTGCCAACAGGAGAGAAGGGTTTCTTTTCACCCACAGCTCTGCCAGCGTTTGTTTTTGGTTGATTTCTTGATGATAGTTATTCTTCCTGGAATGAGATGGAATCTCAGTGTTTTAATTTGCATTTTTGAATGATTAGTGATATTGAATTTTTTTCATGTATTTACTTACTGTTTTTAATTTTAAAGGGAATAGAAGCAATAAAATGAATCAAAGTGATAAGTCTGTAGGAAATCTGTAATAGTTACTATACTGCATACTGTTGTCCTCTAAATAGCTTTAGGCTTGTGAAGTCAATCAAACAATAAAGTTCCTTTAAATTAGCTGGTTGTTCATGGCAGGCAGTGGGGAGGAGGCTTTTCTGGCTCACAGGCAGGGGCTTAGCTTTCGTCCTTGTTCTCCCCAATCTGTACTCCACCATTTGAGAAGTGCATATTTATCTTAGATTCTCATTTTGGATTGGGTCTTTGAATTTGAGAAACCTGATTTTTACAATTCTTTACATGTTCTAGATAGAACATGTATAAGACTGTTGGCTAAAACTTTTTCCCACTTTGTGGGTTATCTTATCACTCTGATGGTGATTTCTTTTGAAGTGCAAAAACTTTAATAAAATAAGATTCCAGTTGTTGATTCTTTGAAGTATTTAACATGTAGTTTGGATTTTGTTCATAAACTCTCTGCCTACCTTTAAGTCTTCAAGATTTCCACCTACCTTGTCATCGAGTAGATTTAGTGTTTCTGTTTTGATATTTAGATCTTTGATCCATTTAGACTTTAGTTTAGTGCATGGTGATAGACTTGGGTCTAGTTTTAGTCTTTGGCATGTCAAAAATCAATTTTTCCAGCACCATTTATTAAAGAAGCTGCCTTTCTTCCATAACATATTTGGCTCCTTTGTCAAAGATAGGGGGACTTAGTGTGTTTGCAGTTGTCTTCATCTTCTAATCTATTCCATTGATTCTCAGGTCTGGTTTTTGTTGTTGTCTGTTTTTTTTTTTTTGCCAGTACAATGCTGATTTTATCACAATAGCTTTATTTTATAATTTCAAGTAAGGGATTGTGATGCATCATACCTTGCCTTATGTACCAAGGATTGCCTTAGGTATTCTAGATCTCTCTCATTTCCAGATGGATTTTAGGAACATTTTCTCTAGACCTTTGAGGCATGCTAATGATATTTTGAGTAGCATGCAGGAAATCTGTGTAGCAGTTTAGGGAGTATGGCAATTTTCACAATGTTGGTTCTTCCTATCCATGAGCAAGAGATATATTTCCATTTTCTGATATTCCATTAAATCTCCTGTTTCAGAGTATTGTAATTTTCAATATCTTTTATATCCTTTGTTAAATTGATTCCTAAGTATTTCAGTTTTGGATGTTATTGTGAAAAATGTTATTTCCCTAACTTCTCTCTCAGTGAGTTTGTTGTTGTGGACAGTGATGATATTGATTTTTGAATGTTGACTTTGTATCCAGCTACACTGCTGAATTTGCTTATTATATCCAGTTGTCATTTGGTGGAGTTTTTGGAGTTTTCAATGTAGAGTATCATGTCATCTGCAAATAATGAGAATTTAACTTTTTCATTTTCTATCCTTATTTATTTTATTTCTCTCTCTTGTCTAATTACTCTGCTTGAAGTATCCAGAACTATATTGAACAGGAGTGGTGATAGCATCTTTGTCTTCTTATTTTAGAGGGAAAGCTTTCAGTTTTTGGCTATTTAGTATAACGTTGGTTGTTCATGTGTCATAGACGGTTTTTATCAGATTGAGACAGAGACCGTGTATTACAAGTTTCTCTAAAGTTTTTTTTTTATCACGAATGAGTGTTGGACTTTATCAAAAGAATTTTCTGCAGCTATTGAGATGATCATGTGATTTTTTGGGGGGGCTCTGTTGTGATGGTGTATTGCATGTATTGATTTGCTTATGTAGAACCATGCCTGCATTCCTGAGATGAATCTCACGTGGTCATGGTGTATACTCTTTTTGGTGATTTGCTGCATTCTTTTTGCTAGTATTTTATGAGGGTCTTGTATCTACGTTCAATTTTTGTAGTTCTCTTTTTTGGTTAGGTATTTCCCTGGTGTTAATATCACAGTAATACTTGCCTCCAGGAATGGGAGAGAATTGCTTTTCTCTTATTTTCATTAATGAATTTGAGGCGTATTGGCATTAAACCTTCTCTAAGTTTCTTGTAGAATTCAGCCATAAATCTATCAGAACTTGAGCTTTACTTTGTCGGGAAGTTTTGAATTGCATTTTCAGTTTCATTAACTGATACTAGGTTATTTGAAATTTTATATCTTTTTGATTCAG
The DNA here is from genome assembly GCA_004027295.1 of Dolichotis patagonum. Lineage (NCBI taxonomy): Eukaryota > Metazoa > Chordata > Mammalia > Rodentia > Caviidae > Dolichotis > Dolichotis patagonum. The sequence continues at coordinate 27,030 of PVJX010006053.1, read as the reverse complement.
CTTTGGCAATTCATATATTTTTAGGAATCTGTGCATTTCTTCTGTGTTTTCTATCCTTTTCTGGTGACTTCTGTGTTCCTTTCTTTCACAAAAACTTTAAGCTCAGTTATCTCCACACACTTTATCACCTACTCAGGCCTTTGATTTCCATTTTTGGTTACCATCTCTTCGGCATCAGGTCAGTTTCTTTATTTAGTTGCTGGTCAGGTTTAGCTCTGTCCTTGTCTATCCGTTGTGGTGTGGTCTCTGAGGCATTACTGCCACAGGACTGAGCATCATCTTTTTGAAAGGTGGAACTAGCTTCTTCCCTCAGTCTGAGTCCATGAAACAGCTGGACAGTACGCTCTGGCACCCAGATAGGCTGTTTGCAATTCTCTTGAAAGACACAAACATAACCTCAGCCCCAAATGAGTACTGCCTTGGGTTCCTTCCATTGTCCATAATGAAGATCTTTTCAAAGGACCCTTCCTAGCTTCTCTTCTTTAACTTGACTTCGTTGTCTTTTTGCTGCCATATTCCATCCTTCTTAGGATTTATAAAGTTAATACTATAGACTGCCAAGTGAAGTCTATTATGAGATGTGAATTTTTCAGGGAAGGGTTCCCCTTTTTCTTTTCATAATTCAATTTTGAACATACGGTGAGCATATTTAACAATTTCTTGACCTTTGCATTTGTAAGGAATTTTTGTGGTAAAGGAAAAGTGAAAAGTATTATAAAACATTTGGAAGGCAGCACGCATACAAGCTAGGTCATTGTCAGTCTTAAGTGCCAATGGGCAGCCTTAGGCCACCAGAGGAGGGGACCATGGGCCTTGACTCCATGCTGCCAGTGATTGGCCTACTATGGAGTCTCATGGGTATCAAGAACCTTTGGGGTGGCTGGTGGCAAAGCCAGGTGAGGGTATCACTCTCCTGTCACCATTCACTCACCTGTCCCCCTGTCCAAGAGCCTTCACAGAGTGCCATGGGGGGGCAGGCTGGCAGTTTAAGGGCTTGGCATGGCTGCAACAGAGCTCAAACCTCAGCAAGCAGGACACAGGGCTCACCAGCCTCTGCCCTGCCACACACACATATGGCCTGCAGTGGCACACAGACACCAATTCTGTGGTGTGGGCCCCCAGAAGCTACCCACAGCACAGAATTTGAGCCGCTGCACCAACCTGGGCTGGGTTGTTCTACCTCAGGGAAGCTTTCTGCATCACAGTGCCCCTTGGGGTGTCTCCATGACAAGCAACAGGCCTGCAGCTGAGGCCGCTTCTCAAACTGGGAGTAGTGGTGGCCCCAGGTGGCTTGGCCTGCTGATTTTTGTTCTTGGATTTGAGATCAATGCAGGCAACAAATAGAGGCCTCCCCCATAAAATAATATATCACAAAGAAACATCCTCATCTTACTCATAATCCCCTGGTTTTATCTGTACCTTCTTGTTTAAATGTGTGACATTAGGTACTATATGGTTTTGTTGACTGTAAAGGTATTCACCATCATGGTGAGGACTTGGGGCAGGTATAACACCACTAAAACCTCCCTGTTGGTTTTACCACACCTCCCTCTTTCCCTTTTTGTATTTCCTGCCCCCAAATCCTGAAAACTTTTAAAATAAATCATTCATTTCTAAAATTTTATTATTTCAAAAATGATATAGTGCATAACTATATGTGCTATAAATTTTGAGATTGCTTTTTTTCACTAAACATAAATTCCTAGAGATGCATCTAAACTGTTGCTTTTATCAATAGTTCATTACTTTTTATTGAACAGCAGTATTCCAAGGAATGTGTGCCCACCTCTTTGTTTAAACTACTTGTTGGCGCAAAGCTCAGCTAGTTATGATTTTCGGCAATTGCCCAATTGTGTAAATATTTTTCATTTCTCTGAGAAAGTGCCCAAAAATTCAATTGCTTGGTTATATGCTAATTTCATGTTGGGTTTATAAAAACGACTTAACTCCTTTTAATACCACTTTAAATTCTCATCAGAAATGTACTGAGTTTTTCTGAATCTTTTCAAAATTTATGGTTTTCATTTACTTATTACTTTAGCCCTTCGATAGGAAGGTAGTGATATTTTTTGCAGTTTTGTGGTATCTGAAAATATCTAACAATGTTGAGCATGTTTTCCGGGTCCTATGTGCCATCTGCACATCCTCTCATTATATCTTCCCTTTGGTGCAAATGTATTTTTCCATTTTATAATTGGATTATTTGTCTGCTTTGCTATCAAATATTGAGTTGTTTTTAATAGTCCCAATAATATGCTTTTTGTGCACTGCACATTCATTTCCTTAATGTGTAGTTTGTCTTTTTGTCCTGCTCCCAGAGATTTTTGAAAATAAATATTTTTATATTGATGAGACTCAGTTATACATTTTTCCATTTATGGGCCCTCCCTTCAGTGTCAAGTAAAAAAATATCTTTTATTGGTCCTAGATGTGAGAGATTTTTCTGCTATTTTTTCCTCAAAATATCTATTGCTTAATGTGTGAAATCTTAACTCATTATTAACTAGGATATGTTTTTTTTTTTTAATGGGGACTAAGGTTTGGTGGAGCTTTTTACTTTTAGATTATCTTTTCTTTTTTCTTTTTGCTTATGGATGTTCTATTGTTCAGGTGTGTTATCTTGAAAAGACTACTCTTATCCCATTGAATGCATTTTTATCTTAATTAAATATCATTTAAGCATATTTATGTATATTTTCTGTTTACTGTGTGTTTTACTGATTTTTCTATCTGTTCCTAAGCTAATACCAAATTGTCTTGACTATAGTAACTATATAACAGCCCTTTATTTAAGGACAATAATTCCTCCCTCTTGTCCCTCTTCATAAAGCTCGATCTATCTATTTTTATGACTTGTGCCTTAGAGTGAGGTTGTTTATGTCTACAAAAATACCTTGCTGGTAGTTTGGCAGAAATTGCATTAAACTTATAAATCAATTTGTGAAAAATTGACATTTTCACAATGTCAATTTCTCTAATCTATTAACTTGGTATCTCTTTCTATTTATTGGTCCTCCTTGATTTCTCCAATCAGCATTTTGCTGTTTTAGGCATACAGATACTATGCATATTAGATAAATGCCTACCAAAAGTATTTCACTTTCTTTGGAGCAATTATAATTGGTATTCTGTTTTTAATCTCTGATCTTGAAGTCTATCTCTTAATATTCATGAGCTCATTTTGGCAACAACAGCAAAAACGATGACATTTTGTCTTGCCATATGATACTGAAAAAGATTTTGAAAACCTACATAAAAGGAAGATTTTTGGCTTACAATGTTAAACTATATCTACTACTCCCCGTCATGGGCAAAGGATGCCTCAGAGAGGTTTATTTCTCTTTTCTGAAGGTGTCTGTACAATGACAAGCTAGCCTTCTATGAAGGAGGGTGATGGGGGACATATTCCCTTCATCTCAGGTGGTGCCCATTGAATCTTTCCATTCTTCATTCTGACGTACAAGGATTCTATGATTGTCTCTCTTTAAAAGTGCATTTTTCTTTTGTGTGGTGACTCAGTCATGTTACTTTGTGCTAGTATAACTAGACACAGAAGGAGTTCTTAGCATATAAAACTAATAAATCATGGAAGGTCATGGTCATTATAACCTAAAAGTCACCATCGTTGGAAAAATATGACCCTGAATAGACTTCATAGTTGATAAATACAGCATAAAAACAATCTTTGAACAAATTGCTTTTTATCCTCTCTTAACTATATGTAATGGTTGATACATTGTGTCAACTTGAGAAATCCAGAAGTTTAACTGACTCCGCAGGGGCCCAGGTTCCCCACCTTGTAGGCATACTGAGCCTGTGCAAGAGCAGGGCACAGAGGTGGTGAGAGTGCTACACTCACCCTGTGGGATGGTAGCCTGCTTACAATATAAGGGAGGAGAAGAGGCTTGTTCTTCCCCCACTCTTTGCTCTTGCTGCCTTCCTGTCTTCTGCTGCCTTGAAGTGTTACCCATGTGCCGTGCCACTGTGCTTTGGAGCCAGTTGATTATGGACTGAAACCTTCAAACTCTGATCTAAATAACTCTTCCTTCATTTGGGGCACTGGGTATTTTGTCTCAGCAACAAGAGACAAGGTAGTCTGCACAGTCTTTGCCTTTTCTTCTTAAAGCAGTATGAGTGATCTTTTAATTTATGCATAGAAGAGATAGCCTGCAAAAAAAGATGCTAGCTTGGACCTGTTTCTCATGATAAACTGCCTTGTATAATGTGAGTACAGAACTAACAAAATCAGAAAAACAAAGAGGAAGAGGTGAAATGAGTCAGCAGCAGGGTGAGGAAAGGAGGCCACCGAGTGCTCAAAGACAAGAAGGCACTCAGCCTCCAGCTTGCAGGACTGCAGCTTAGCACCTGAAAATTTGTTCCACTTTAAATGTTGTGCTCTGAGTACCTAGTTCATCTCAACTTAGTCAAGGCTCCAGGCTTCTGATTCATTCTCAAGCAAAGCAACCAAAAATCTGTTTGCTAACAAGGAAGACTTTATGAAAAGTTGATAATGTATTTTATTTCTAGTATTAACAAACTTTAGTGCACTGAAAAAAAAAAGCATAATGTTCACATGGCTTTATTTGTTCCTAGCAATTCCTCATTCAGTAGTTTGTCTCTCACAACTTTGAACTGAGGATATTAAATGATATGAACCATAACTCTTACAAGTTAAAAGATTGAATACAGTCTATTTCATGAAATTCATTATGCCTATCACTAAGAATAGAGGAACTTGAGCTAATGAGTCATATCTGTATTTAAATTCTAAGTATGTGATTTCAATTCTGAGTGCTAGAAAGTTGCTTATTTTTTTTAGTTTTATGATTTGTAAAATGAGATCAGAGTAACTATTTGAGATTATCTAATTGTCAAGTAGGAAGTTTTACTATAGCTCAAAACTATTATTATCTGATACACCTGATTATTAAAGAAATTCTAGGGTAGAAGTTCAAAGGAGACATGGAACTACAAATTCCAGGGAAGAAATTTGGCACTCCTAGGCACTATGGATGAGGGATTGCCAAACCTATGCATCATATTTTGACACATATAGTCTTAAAAATTCTTAGTAACTATTTTAAATGACTTCTGTGAGTGATTGAGATGTTCTGCCACAGTCCAGATACTTTCCAAATAACAACAGACGTTTATTCTCACTTTAAGTCTTATTGTTTAATGAATTTCATTTTGAGCATTGTTTTCTTTTTCCTGCAAACCCTCAAGTTTCCATTACTTTATTCTGTATTTTCCTTCCAGAGAAGGCCCCAGGCTAACTCGGTGTGTTCATTCCCTCTGTGCCTGAGAAAAGCCTTTTGTTCTACCATCATCCTGAGAATCTACCAGTTTTGCAGTGCCTCTCAAGGAGAACAACTTTTAATTAAAAAGAAGTCAAATAAGATTACTTACTTTTTCTTCTTTGAAAAGCATAATTGTCAGTTTCCATGAAGTCCTTTCTCTCTTTCCCTCTCTTTCCTTTAAGATATTACAGCTCAACAGCATCAACTGTGCTCACTTCTAGATTAAAAAAGATGTTTCTTGGCTTGTTCTTATTGTCCGTGACTGCCATGGTAAAACAATCCATGCCAATTTCCAGCCTGCTGGGCTGCCACTGATAAGAGGCCCCTTTCCTTGGCCTAGTGTCTTTGTTCAGATAGACAGCAAAAGCTCTGTTACTCTCTGGGGACCAACTTGAGTCACTTTGATTACTCACTGCTAGCATTCTGTCCTATAGGAAGGAATCCTTAGCACAACCTTGAGTCTACGGAGTACCTAGTTGTCCTGGGGATTTTATTCTTCATGTACTTAAAACACACAACACATACGCGCAGAGCACACACACACACACACACACGATCTTCAGTCTGACAACATGTATAGTACTGTAAAAATCTATTCATCTGAATTAAATCTAGCCCATTCTAGGAGACAAAGTTTTCACAAAAGTAGTTGCTGTTTCAATACTTAACAGTAATGATGAGGTATAGTTTCCCTATAGGTGATAGCAAATATAACTTTCAAATAATTGAGGTTGGTACTGTATTCCTCCAATGCTGTCAGTCAAACAATAGCCTGTCAACTGGAAGAACAGGACAACTTTTAGTGGCTATTAATTCTAACATCTACCTTTGACAAGAAACTGCCTGCTAGTTGGTCACAAAAGCCTCTATTAAAGTCTTCTGTTCACAGGCAGCTAAATGCATTGTGAGGCACTTCATTTAGTTTCAATTACTTACTTTTTACAAAGTATTTTTAAATTTGAAAAAATAAAATTTAAAGTATTTAGAAGTATTTTGTAAAAGTATGTATTAATTACTCTTTTTAATATTTAAGCTCTGAAAATAGTACACAGGTAAATTTTACTTCTCTTTCCTATGGAGTTCTTAAATAGTTAGTGATAGATACATCTCACATCTTCCCTTCAGTTAAAATAAGCCCGACTCATTAACCTTTGTATGCAATAAGATTACACATTTATATAATTCTGTTCACCTTCTTTAAAATTTACCTGGGACTGACTAGATACTCAAGTGCATAAATATGATCTGACCAGCAAAAGCTCCTTTAGGATTATACTCTTTCTCACACTACACAATATGCTTTAATATGGTTTTACAGGTTTTCTTTTCGTCACATTCGTATGTTTGAAAGCTTTATCACTTTTTTGAATCCTAATAAATTTGAAGCTATTGGAAACCCCTTCTGATTTTTTAACATCAATTGACAATAAGCCAAAGGTTAAGAAGGTACAAAGCAAAAAGAAATTAAGTTGGACTGTAGTCCCAGTTCTCCCCTTATGTTTTGTTTCGTTGTGCGTATGTGTACGTGTGTGTGTGTGTGTGTGTGTGTGAGAGAGAGAGAGAGAGAGAGAGAGAGAGAGAGAGAGAGAGAGAGATTTAAGGCCAGTATCTGCTATTTTGTTCAACAGCAAAATAGATTTAGATTAGATGATTTTCTAGCATCTATGTAAGTCATAATAATTCTATAATTCAAGGCAACTGATGTATGTCTTTAGCACAGAATTATTTTAAATCAAAATGTAGATCTTTCATTTTATCATAATAAATACAGTCATATAGGCAAAATGACATTTCCATCAACATGAACTATATATATGATGGAGGCCTTATAAATTTAATAGAGCTGCAAATTCCTTTTGCCTAATGATGTCATGGCCATTGTAAAGTCAGTGCACAATGTGATGCATTATTCATGTGTTTGTGATGTTGGTGTAAACCAAGCTTTTGCACTGACAGTCATATATTGTATAGAGTACATGCAGTTATGTACTGTACATAATACTGTAGTATTTTATCATTTTTATGTTGTACTATTTCTACTTATAAATATAAAAAACCTTACTGTAGAAAAGTATACCATATTGTACTGGCAGTGATTTCATAAATATGTTGAGCAGGTCTTAACTGCATCAAGTGGCCCAAACTAAGTGATTGGCTCATGATATTTTGGTTCCTGTAAATACACTCTATGGTGCTCATGTAATGATGAAACCTCTCAATGACATATTTCTCAAAATACATTCCCACTGTTAGTTTATGCATACCTCTAGCCTCTGTTGTGGTGGTAGTTGTGGTTTATTCCCGAAGTACACAGATGTAGAAAGTCACTTATTCCCTGAGAGCTCCTGCATTCAGAGAGGGTTAAAACATCCATATTTTAAGTGTGGACTAGAAAGAAAACTTGTAGCAGTTAAGGTTCAATATGGGACACATATCATTATTGTGAATTACATGGAATAAGAGATTAGAGTGGACGTGATTGCTGGTGTGGTTGAAGGTGCTTTGGAATGCTATTGCTTAACCGTCTGATGCTGAGCCTGTAGTCTATCCTTACTGTATGGCCAAGACGTAAGAAAAATACCAAATATGAAATGTGGAAAATAATTTAAGACTATAACGTTGGAGGATAAATTGGAATACACTTGAACAAACTGAAACCCAAATCTATGTCTACTTTAATGTTGAAAACTTGGATGACCTGGAGAAGGAGTTGAGCCTGATCCATGGAAGTATGAAGGTGATATTATCGGAGACAGAGGAGCTAAGATCCAGGCTTTACCCACACACAAGATAAACAGCATATTAACTACAGATGGGAACACACTAAGGTGATAACAGGATGCTACACCAACTTTCACCTCTGCTTTCTAAATCTCATATAAATTTCTTTGTGCTCAGTACTAACTTAGAATAAACACAAGTAAGTTAATGCTAAGAAATGTGCTTCCATTTTAGCCAAGTTAAGAAAACCACCTCAGCAACAGCATAATCTAACGTGACATTTAATGGTATAAAAAACATACCAGTAATCCATAAGCAAATGTAAAAACCATAAAGTGCTAGTTGTTTTGATTACATAAAGAAATAGTGTTGTAGAATAACTTCAAGGTCTCAAATGTTGAGACAAATAAGAAACCTTTAATGACTCTCCATTTAGCAAAACAAACATTAAAAAAAAGAGTATTCAATTTCAATGCATGACTTTAAGATCATATAAGAGTGACCATTGTGTTCAGTACATTTATGATGTTTGTAGGGTGGTCATGAATTTTGACTGTTGGAAGAGTAAATGTGATTTTTCTGGGGTTTCTCTCCTGATCATTACCTCCTTTTGCTGAGTGATTCCTGAATCCCAATTTTAGGGTTAACTTGAAATCTCCTGCAACAGGCATTCATTATGCCAAACCACTCAACTCACTGTTTACAATTACTTTTATAGACCATAATATTTATGACAAATATGATTTTATTGTCAAGGAAAGCAGCCTTTGGTTAGATATACCTCCTCATTGCAGTTTCAAACAAAGAGTTATAAAATTGCGAGTAATCTTTATCCTGATTATAAATCATCATACTTAGGTTTAAAATAACACCTATATATGGAATGCCTTAAGTGCAGTCTATAATCCATAAAAAAACAGATCTAAGAGTTAGCATGCCTCTTAATACACAATAGGTCAAAGTATTTTGTTCTCATTTGTATTATTTAGAGTATTGTATTATTTGCATTATTTAGAGTATTATATTATGTAGACTCCAGAGAAATGGAATCAATAGGTTATGGGTAATGGGAAAGCGATATTGACAGGCTGAAAATCCAAGAGATTCAGTGTTACACAGATGGTAACATTCCAGTCTGAAGGTCCAGAGGTCACAGACTCAATGTTGGAGACAAAATCTTAAATCAAGTAGTTGGGCAATTCTCTCCTATGGGGAAAGGGTTGAGTTTCTGTTTTATTCAGCCCTTCAAGTGATTGGAAGCCAGTTCTAACCCACACTAATGACATCAGAAGCATTCAGGATGGTATGTTCAAACCACTAGTTTATATAAGTCCACAAATTTTAGTGTTTATCTCATCCAAAATATAGTCACATAGACATCTGGAATAATAATGACATCAGAAACATTCAGGGTGGTATGTTCAAACCATTAGTTTATATAAGTCCACAAAGTTTAGTGTTAATCTCATCCAAAATATAGTCACATAGACATCTGGAATAATAGTGAACCAAGAATATTAATTTTATGTGACATGTTGTTGCATAAAATTAAAATTAAATACCATTGAAAGTCAAGGAAAAGCTTCAAATAATCTGTATTAACCTTGCTATGATTTTTCAGTCTTAGTTATTCTGCATTGGTTGCCCTGGTTACTTTTCTCTAGATGCTGAGACAAAATACCAAATGCCCAAAATGAAGGAAGCAAAGGTTTATTTAGCTCACAATTTGTGGAAGTGTCAGTCCATAATCAGCTGGTTTCAAAGCAGGGTAGCACATGGCAGAGGGTAAAAGTTCATGGTGACAGATGACAGCAAAAACAACAAGAGCAAAAAAAGAGGAACACAAGAGAAGACTCTTTTTGTCCCTTATATTGTATGTAGGCCACACTCGCTTGGATGTAGCACTCACACCCATAATCCTAGCATTGGACCATGAATCAGTCACAAACTCTAGAAGCCTGCTCCCATGACCACACGAGGCTTCTGGGGGACATCCAGACACAAACCATAACACTTGCTTTCAACCAGGAAAATCAACCAAAAAAGTAAAGAATTTTCTTAAACTCTAAAAAATAATCTGAACTTAATGACTCCCCATTTACTATAAAACACTTAAAAAACAAAAAAAAAATACTCAACTTCAATGTATGACTTTGATATCATATGAGTGCATGCAAGTGCTCTAAAGGATATAATTGCATGTATTAAGTGTGTAAGATGAATGACCGATGACCATGTTACTGTTTTTGTTAGATCATGGAGCAGAACTATTAACAGTCTCATTGTTTGAATGTGTACTTTGTATGTTTTAACTTTGTAACTTGAACAACTATTTCCAAGATGACAGTATGTAAGTTATCAAGTAATGATTTCTTATATTTTTGTTCTTTTCTTTTTTTTTTCCTTAGAACTTTGCATTGTTGCTACCCTTTTTTCTATTTTGTTTTGCTTTGTTTTCTTTTCTTTTTAAATAAAATTTTAAAAAAAGAGTGCACACAGTACATTTATGATGCTTATAGGATCGCCAACATGAAAGAAAGAATAGTTAAGAGTGGTCAATGTGGAAGAAAGAATAGCCAATAAATTTATTGATCTTCTAGAGGTTAACGTGCAACTTTCAACTCTGTGAAACAGACTTTTGCATCTGGTATGTACCTTGGAAGCTTACTCCTACTCTGTATCATCTCCAGCTTACTTCTAGAATTTTCTCTGCCTAGTTATACTACATGTCATGCTTTGAATTCTAAGCCACTCTAGTCTCCTTAGAAATTTCTGCTTCTAGCAAGAAAGGAGCCTAAATGAGAGAGGGATTTGCTGTATTGTTTTGCCAAAAATATAAATAAAAATAAATAAACAATAAATGACAATCAAAAGGAGTATGTTCCAGAGGTTATTAAAAACATGTTGTAAGATGATGATAAATGAGATTTAGACTCTGGTGACCTGTTTAAGGTCATGAAAGAATTTTACTCATGCAAATGTCAAGAAATGATGGCATTTTTTCATCATCTGTTTAGAATAGTAGACTTACGCTTTGAAAGACTAAAACAATAAAAAATCAATTAGGTTTTGGTAGCTATATGTGTCATATAGCACTTCCATTTTATTTAAATCTCTTGATGCCATATTTTTAGAAAAATCAAGCCTTCTTTTCCTAATTTAGATAACATTATTTTCTTTTTAATTAAGAAATTTTTTTTCTGTAATACTTCCAATTAATCTTTCATATATGGAAATTACTATGAAAAAGATGAATTTAATAATCATTTACCCAAATTTAAGCATGCTATAATGATCAAGATTATATATACATGAAAATTAAATACCGTTCAGAAGGGAGATAGAGAATCCATTTTCGTATATTAATATAATTTAACAGAATTGACTTCATTGATTTTATTTTTAGCTCTCAATTGTTAAAGCTTTAACTCATCTATGCTAATTTGATAATTTAAAATTTAAAATTTTGTTAATTCTGTGGAAGTAATAAGCTAAATCCTGAAAAGATGTTAAATTCAATATGAATTCAAACTCTGTACTTTCACAATTTGACACAGTTTCTGATAAAATGGTCACACATTAAGTCTTTAGAGTTTTCAATAGGTTCTTTTATTACTGCTGTCAAATAAACAAAGAAAGAAATGAGTCAAAGTCTCCTTTTGGTAGGATTCTTCATTAGTACTTGAGTCCAATAATTGATCAATGATGAAGATACCAAAGCACTATATGCATCAGGGGCCATTTTTGAGAGTTAAATAATAATTTATGTCTTTCTCTACCTTAAAAACTGGTGTTGGATAGAAACAGGTAACCTAACTCAAAATTCCTGGGTACCTTTTAAGGGGGCGAAGTCTTTTCAAAGAGTGTTGTGTGGCTACGGACTATCACCCTGACACCTTGCCTTGTTTACCTGCCAGCACATGTCTGTGGAAGCTGGAGATGGAACTCCTGGCAGGAGCTCATCAATTGAAATAATATTTCTGGCTTTTGCAAAGCCGAGGAAGTAATAGCATTGCGTTGGTGCCTTACGTGATTTATTATCAGCGAACTGACTACATATTTGAGGCATAGATGTGGAAGAATGTTAATCTGCAATCTGCCAGTTTAGAGCCAGGAGCCAAGTTGTGGAGAACAACATCGATAAGGTTAGGATAGAAAGCAACATCAATTATTTCTCCCCCTCAGGTTTGTCCCAGCCAGCAAGAGTCTCATTTATATGTTCTACCAAAAGTAGAGTGAGTTAAGCAAAATATCTCAGGTACTTATGAAAGGTGTCAAGGAAGAGCAAAAGCATATGTTTGAAGATTCTCTGTAACTTTTTTTTTAACCATGGTTAGATGTTTGGATCATTTTGAGATGTTACTTGCCTGCCAGCTTATGAAGCAGACTAGAATTAGAATTAGTCCTATTGTTGGTAACTGGTTCATGAGAAATGTGACAAGTATCCATTTTGCTTTTAATAAATATCCAGGAGACATAATGAGTATATCATTTCTTTGGTTCAGAGTGTGGCTATAATCAGAGTGTCTGAATGGTTTAAGTAAACAGATGAAAGGAAAATTTGGAAAGGAAGAATCAAAATGAGAGTTGGGCTCAAGTATCTGGGCTAAAAGCATCTCAGGTCTTAAGGTGAAAGTAAAAGGGTAAGTAAAGCGGTGCAGCAAGAGGAGGATCTCTTGGGATTCCTGTGCAGAATTTCAGTGTCTGTCCTTTAGTCCGGAACAATGAATGCAGAATGGTGATTTGACAAAAGTAGATGCAATAGTTGAAACTATGAATAGCCCTAAGGGGCTTCCATGAAAGAAAATGTAGGATAATCAATTTGCTGTCTCCCATAGTCTGGATTAATCTAAGAAGTTTTTATTGTCATGTGTACAGAAAGCCTCTGGAATAACCTAGACCAAGTGGTGACAAGAGAATTCCCTAGCTACTATCACTGTGCCCAATGCTGTCTCACATTTAAATAATGTCTAATGGCTTTCAAAGTACTTTTATACAAATTATGTCATTTTCACAATCTTTATCATCTTGATAGGACAGATGGCATTCTACCAACATCACAGGGTAGGAAACTTCAATGAGATTGAGGAATAGTTAACTGTCTAATGTGCCATCACCGCAGTCTGTAAATAAGGAAAGTGACACTCAGGCCTGAGATTATGAATCCAGACTTCTTACTTATAATCATATTAATATTATATGGTACATAATTCATGAAAGATAAATATGTTTGATGATATATTTAGATTTTGAAACTTATATAGAGGGTAGCTATGATTTGATATTATTTTATCAGTGCCAGAAACTTAGATAACATTGTGATTTAATCAATGTTATTTCTAGTTTTCCTATGAAGATATTAGAAAATTAAATGAAAAGCTAAATAAGTAAGCAGTAAAGAAAGATCTCAGTCATGCAGTGGTGAAGCTTCAAACTGATTAGCTTGGAAGTCACTTAGGTGATTAGTAAAGCAGATTTAGGGTGTTTCTTGGTGGGTTGTGGAGATGTGACACTGAGGTCTATATCTGATCGCTGGCTCCTTGTTCTCTGTCACTATTCCTCTGCTTCCTCTATAAAAATTCCTAGATAATCTTCAAACATATGCTTTTGTTCTTCCTTGACACTTTTCACAAGCACCTGAACTAGCTTTGTTTGGCCACATCTTTTTTCCCTTGATGTTTCTGTCTTGGAGAATGGCTACCATGGACTTAGTTCCCTGGAACCATGAACCAAGTTAAACTTCTCCTCCCTTAAATTGTGGGCACTGGATATTGTGTCCTAGAGACCAAAAAGTTAACTAATACACAGCCAAGATGTGAGAGGTTGGGGGGGTTACCTTTAGAATTGGTGTTCTGAGATGTTTGGAACCTCATCCTGCATGGGATGATGTTCTGTTTCATGGCCTTTTGGAAAACTACAACTCAAAAACTGGGTAAGTTTTGTTGCAGAAAACATAATATTGAATATCTGTAGGACATATGAACAAACTTCTAAATAGAGCTTTCTGATGTTTTCCAACCAGGGTCGAGTGCAAAGTAAGCTACTATGTGAATGTGGTGGACCAGCACTCAAATCCTATCTGGGCTATTTACTGTATGTCATTCTGTCTTATTAATAGTGCTCAAGTTTATTTGTCTACATGAGGACAATGATGACATTGGCTCCAAAAATTTTTCAGAGTAAGTAAAAACATTTTGAAAACATCGATTGTTAGTATTGTAAGTATCATCCATATTGAGAAGATATTTCTCTGCAGTATTCTTCTTTAAAGACTTCTGAAGTCATTTCTACAATTGCATCACACTGAGTCAAGGACAGAAACTTTAGAAGAGTTTGTATTTTTTGGGCTGGACAGGATGACAGCCACTAGGGAGGAGAGGGAGGTAGAAGCAGCAGCTGCTCTTGCAGCTGTGGAAAGTTGCTGACACAGGACTCAGTTGGGAAAGCGGTGAATGGAGTGCAGTAATTTGGTGGAGAAAGGCAAAGAGAAAGCAGAGCAACACGCCATGAAGAATGACTCAGAGTTTTCCCTACCCAGAACTTTGTTCTGCTGTAGTCCTCTTCAGCATTTTTTGTCATTGCAAATTGGAGGCTTGGATCAGCACAAGACGGAAAAGCGTTTCTGATGAACTCCCAGATGGAGGTGCTTTGTTTAACAAAAAGAAAATAGAAATAGAGAGAGAGGTGTTCTTGCATACAAAAGAGACACAGAGTGTGGAGGGAGATGTGCAGAGAGGGAGGTTGATCAGTGACTCCAGAGGCTACACCAGGACTCAGGAGCCCAGAGGAATCTCAGAAACAGTATCATTTTGTCTTGATGCTTCTTTTGGAAGAAACTAGAGTTCAGCACAAGTCATTACAAAATAAATTTGATTCATTCAATAGTGAAGCCTATTTCTGAGAAATAACAAAAGACCTATGATGGCCTTATAACAGCTTACAGTCGACCCAATATTACTAGTCAGTCACAGATGAAAAAGAGGCTATTAAGAAAATTTCATACCTAAAGTGTTCACATTTTATCTTAACTATTTTACTGAGATATAATTCACATACAGAAAAACTTGACAATTTGGGATGTAAATTTCATGTGTTTATCAAATGTGGCTGTCATAGAAATACTATTAAAATCACAAAATAGAATATTTCCATTATGATGAAATGTTTCCTTAAAATCCCTTCATCTTAGTTGCTTCTTCCTATCCTAGGTGACTGGGTAAAAGTGGGGAACTGTGATACTGCAATTTGTCTTTTTATAGAATTTCATGTATCTGTTATCATACAGTGTATCTCTTTTATTTTGAGATTTTTCCATGTGTTTTTCATATTTTGGTTTCCTTTTTTTGCTAAATAATATTTTTTCTGTGAATGCAGCATTATGTATTTAATCCTTCACAGTTGATAAGCATTTGTGTTGTTCAAATTTTTACCTATTAAGATGAAAATTCCTATGAAAACTCATCTGTAAGTTTTGGTTTGGATAGATGTTATCATTTCTTTGGGGTCAATATCTAGAAATGGGACAATGAGATCATTGGGAAGTGTACATTTATAATAAATTAATAAGTGGCTTTCAAAACAGAACTACTGCTTTCAATATCTTGTCAATAATTGGAAGCATTAGTCCTTTAAATGTGAGTTATCACAGCAGATATGTAAAGATATTTTGTGGCTCTTTACCACATGTAGAATGACAGTATTTGTATTTTTATGTCACTGTTGGTTTAAGAAATGTATCTTCAAAGCTTTTGGCCATGCTTTATTTTTTTCTATTGTGATTTAATTGTAAGGCATATATGTCAGATTTGTTTTTAATTGGAGCTGTTTTGTAAATATTTTTCAGAGTGTTGTGCCTTTGTATTTTCTAGGGTCTTTTCAGACTCAAACTGATCAAACTTCATGAAGGCAAATGTATCAGTTTTTACCCTACAGTTCATGTTTTATCTGTCCTATATAGGACAGAAATCCTTGTCTATCCTAATTCATAATAATTTACTCATTTTTTTACAAGTTTTAGATTTTAGATTTCAATTTTATGTTTTGATCCATTTCAAATTGCATTTGTCACATTGTGTGAGATTAGAACCGTTGTGTAGTTATTTAATTAATTTGCATACAGATATTTGATTGCTCCAGTATGATATAATCTTTTCACAATGAAACAGCTTGGCAAATTGATGTATGTATGTGTGTTTATTTCTGGGCTCAGTTTTCTACTCTTCTCTATTTTAGATTTGTACCAATATCATACTACTTTCATGAATGTACCTTCTATTAACCCTCAAATCTGCTTTTGTTTTCCAAATGATTTAGTTTTTTCAAAATTGTTTTGTTCATGTCATATATTTCTACATAAATTTTAAAATTAGCTAGGTTTTTAAAATGATATGAAATAGTTTTATTTGAAATTCCTTTGAGTCTGCGGTGAACTATATGGATATGACATTAACATTGAATTCATTTGTGTCTTAAATTTATTTCAGCAATGCTTTGTAGTTAAAAGCACATGTATGTTGTAGATATTTTATTAAATTTACTTCAAAATATTTCATGTTAGGATGCTATTGCATCCTATTAAAACAAAATAGTTTTGTTTTAAAAAGTAATTTAAAATTGTCATGAGTATAAAAATTATTAATTTTAGTATATCAATTACATCTCTGCAGTTTTAGTGAATTCTTTTATTAGTTTCTAAAGTTGTCAGAGATACCTGGGATGTATTATCTATCTTTATCTGGGACCAAATGATTGTATTTCTTTACCTGCCAGGTCCACCTGGTCAATGTATATTTCATGCCTTTTTGTATTACTTAGGACTTACCAGTAAAATGTTGAATAGAAGTTTTCTTTGCTACTGATTATAGGAGAAGATCATTGATTTTTTAGTATTAGGAATGGTATTAGTTTTGTTTTGCTGATGTTCATTACCCAACTGCTATTCTAGAATTTTGGTAGCTTCTTTTTAAGTAGAGTGCATATATATATATATATATATATATATATATATATATATATGTAGCAAGGATCGAACTCACAACCTAGTGCTTGTCAGGTAGATGCTTATGCTGCTGAGCTAAATCCCCAGCCCCTTATTTTTTATATTTTAAAATGAGGAATATACTGATTGAAATTTTAATATTAAAATAAATTGGTACACATGGAATAAATTATTTTTCATTAGGCATGATCTTTTTAAAAAAGATTGCCAAATTTCATTTTCTAGTTTTACTAAGGATTTTTTTTATCTATGATCATGAGAGGCATTACTCTATAGTTTACTTTTTATAACTGTTTTCCAGTTTTTTATATCAGGACAATGGCTGCTTCTTATATGCATTAGAAAGTAATATATTGCATTCTATAGAAATATTTGTAGAGAAATAATATTATATCAAACTTTGAAATGTTATCTAGGTCTGGAATTTTATTTGTGGTAAGGTTTTGAAGTATAAAATCTGTCTATTTAAATATTGTATTCCTTTGGTGCTCTTTGTTTTTATTCACTTAATCTAAATTGTGATTATTGTAGATATAATCTATTACAAAGCATTTTTCTTATTACCTATATCATCTCTATAGCACCTATAGTGAAGTCATATCTTATTATTTATATACATAATTTGAATCCTGAAGTTTTCAGCTGATCAGTCTAGCTAGAAATACATTGGTTTCAATGATCTGTTCATAGAATCAGAATTTGCTTGCATTGTTTTATTTTGTTTTTGTAATTGTTATTTATTTTCTATTTTATTAATTTTTCCCATCATCATGACTTCCTTCTTTTTGCTTATCACATGTTTCTGGTGCTCTCCTTCTACTGATTTTTAAAGTGAAAATATAGAATATTCACTTGAGATACTTCTTTTTTATTTATAAGCATGCAATGCTATTTACAGTCTAAGCACTGAACATAGCTCTTTCCCAACTGTTCATTTAGTTACATTATGGTCAAAACACATATATTAGATGATTTCCACTCTTTTAAATATAGACACTTATTTTATGTATAAAATGTTTCATATTGAACAGTTTCGTATATGTTGTTGGAAAGTAGCTGTGTTTTGTGCCACTGTGTTTGCAGTATGCTTTAGATGTCAGCCAGCATTGTGGATATGGTTTATCGTTCTATACCTTTATTATTTTTTCATTTACCTTCTGTATTAGCTAAAGATAAATATGGAAATCGCCAACCATAATTACAAATTTGCTTCATTAGAATTTCAGTTTTATCATTTCTATGTATTTTAGTCTCAGGTATTTTGAGGCTTTATTATTTGGTGTGTAGCATTTAGGATTGTAATAGCTTCTCCATGAAGTGGTCTTTTACCAATAGGAAATACAGTATCACTATTCTTGTCTGTTAATACATACTGTTTTCATTTACCTTGTGTGGTATTAACCTATCCATTTCAGCATTCTTATAGTTTATATTTATGGAGGTATAATTTACATATAATAAAATTTAAGCATTGATTGTAGAATTTTAGGAGATTTGATAAATGTATAGCAGCCTAATCGAAAATTGTGAGGTTTCTTCACTTTCCTTTGAAGTGAGTTGTCCTCTTCTACCTCTAGTCTCTGTAAATAATTCATTTATTTTCAGTTCCCATAGATTTTCCCTTTCTAGAATTCAATATCAATGGAAAAAAGCAGTATATAGCCTTTTGTATCAGATGTATTAGTAGTTTACTCATTTTCATTGCTGAGTAATATCTGATGACATTGATTCATTCTTTTCTGTATATCCATCCTCTAGTTGATGGACATTTGGGATATTTCCAGTTTGGCTATATGAACTGAGCTGTAAAAGCCTTCACATATGAGATGTTCTGTGGACGTGTTATTTTCATAAGGTCCGAGGCTATATGGGTTAAAAAAAATAGGAGTCTTGATAACATTCATGGAATAAAAGTGACCAGTGAAACATGGTGGGAATACGTAAAGAAACCTTTAGTGAATCCGATTATTATGGTTTATGTATAGATGTGCCCGGAGGCTTTTCTCAGAGGCAAAGCGTTTGGAAGTTGATTGAACTATGGGGGTGCTATGGCTGACTCGCTGTTAGGAGGTGAGTCTAGTCAGAAGCCATAGCTCAGGGGCTTGACCTCAAAGGGTTTCTCTCCCTCCCTGTCACTTTCCTTCTCTCTCTGCTTCTTGGCCACCATAATGTGAGCAATTTTTGTCTGCTGAGATCCTTTCATCAGACTATTTCAGTGTCTAAACCTGCTGAACGTAAACCTCCTAAATATGGATCAAAATTAACCTTTGCTCCTTAAATTGCAGGCATCTGGTATTGTGTCTCAGTGACAAGAGAGTAACCCGAGGGACTGATCCTAGAGTAAGTCCTACTTTTTGTGAAAATAATCTAACACTGCCAAGTTTAGCTTAAAAATAATTCTATAAAATAGTATAAAAAGTATTATAAATCTCAATCAGCAACCTGAGCTTTGGAAGAGCTAGATAAAAAAAGTGCCAGACATGCTTCAAGGGCTATAAATGCCTAAAGAATGCAGTTAGTAAAAAGTATTGAGGATATATTTTTTGTCTTGAAATTACTGCCATAATCACACCAACACCACCTTTTCAAGCAACTAAATATTGCAAATTTTGCCAATTCCAAACCACCATCTCTGCATACTTTCTAGCAAAATACATTCTTCCCAGAATGTGCCTTCTCAAGATGTTTGTTCCTACATTAATGAAAGGTAAGTGCCTTGAGTGGAACCCAGATTGCCTGCCTGTGCTTTCACTGCTAAACAGGCTGGTGATTTTCGTAGGTCTCCTTTTGGAGAGTGAGAAATTGTAGTAATGAGAGCTACCAAAATAGGTTAATATTTTATAAAGTATTGTCTTCGTTAGGAAATAAGACAAATATCCACTCTACACTCTGATACTGCTTTTTAAAATGTAATTGGGGTTAAAGATAGAGTGGTATGATTGTGGGAAAAGGAAAAAGATTTAGATTTAATAGACATAAAAGATTGGATTTTAGTGTATATAAATTGGATGTGAATAAACCATGAACCATCTGAAGATTGGAAGAGTTGATTTTTTTGTTTTCTATTGATTTGTTATTGTTTTTAACATTCTCTTCTTAACTAAATGAATTATGTTCAAAGTGCATACTAAGTATTCAATTAATACTTTTTCAACTTGAATAACTACATAGGAACATCAAAAAGAGATAACAAATTTTGATTGTGAAAAAATAGTGAATAAAAATAGTATTTATGAGAAAGGTTTTTAACATGAGTTTTATGACTTTTACTTAAATGAAAAGTATGCCAATCAAATGATATTTAAAATGTGTTTTAATTTAAAATTGATGTTTACCTATTTTTTCCTAATACATAGTTATTGTTTGCAAAATTCAGTATATATTTTATCTTATTGCTAGCACTACTGGGTCATGTTACATTTGATTTCATCATATGAAAATAGGAAAGCCAACAGCCATAAGATTCTTGAAAGAATCCACACAATTAAGTTATAAATCATGCCTAGAAGAAAGGCAAGGTAGAATTAAAAAGTAAAAAGGAACTCAAAGAACATGAAGATATAGATCATAAAAATTAGCATGATACGTTTGTACTTTCTGTACTGGTGGTTCTTTGTATAAAGATACTATTTGAAAGTTTTGCTGAGCTACTGCAGTGTGCTGTGGGTTGCGGAGCTGACTGACAGCTTCTGGCTCCCAGAACTTCAGATCTGCTGAGGGCTGGGGTCACTTTCCTAATGAGCTCCCAATAGTGGATAAGCATGGCTCAGGAGAAGAACCAGGCTATTCCTGCACCAGGTAGAGCTCACCAACAAGCAACTTTGGCTGGAGGATTTTCTATCAGCTTGGTATTGTGGTCTAAAATTGCACCTTTACAACCCTCCCTCCCTTTCTGGACAAATGTCATGTCACACCTACATCATTATCTGAACTCTTTGCCAATCTAATCCTTCACCTCTTCTGTTTTAGTCCATTAAAGATGTTCACTCCACTAAATCTGTTCCTTTCCTAGTTCAATCTTGGTGCCCATTGTTTGGTTGCATTTCGGAACACCTGATATGACACAATTACATTAATAAGCACCTGATTATTTTCTTTTGTTCCCAGTAAACACATACAATTTTATCAATGTGAAGAAAAGGGGAAAATCCTCCTGTTTTGATACAATGTACTAACAAGAAAAGCATTTCTTGTCACATGAAATCTGAACAGTAGAAAGGCTTAAAGGAACTAGCTCTGGAAAGTGACACTTCTGATACTGTATCTTTGGCTTCCTTGCACTGTGTGTTTTTCAAAGGCTGTTATTGAGTACCTCTAGAATCAAAGCTTGAGCTTATCCACTCTTATTAAACATTACCTTAGTGTCCTGATGTATTTTCAGGAAAGCAGTAGATGTGACAGATTCCCCCAGTTCTCACTCTTCTTGGTAGAAGTAACTACTGTTAGCCTGGTACAGCTATAAATATCTTGATTTCTTGCATAAGACAAATTTAGTTAATGAGTTATATGACAAAAATCTGTAAGATCAGGATATAAATCAACATTAAACACAAGAAACAGAGCATTCTTGATATCTTTCTGAGTGACCTCACTTATCTATCCCTCTCCCTTCACCTATATAGTGAGATGCTCATGTTCTTTCTTGTCTCTATATTTTAATCACTTAATTATGTATCTTTATGCAGTATAGTGTTAGTCTGTCTTAATTTGCTAGTTCTAAAAGTGGTGGTAATTTTTGGTGGTGCTGGGGATTGAACTCAGGGCCTTCAGTGAGCTGCATTCCCAGTCCTTTAATTGAGAAGGGCTCTTGCTGATTTGTCCATGCTGGAGTGGAACTTGTGGACTTTCTGCCTCAGCCTCCCTAGTGCTAGGATTATGGGTATGTGCTACTACACCTGGCAAAAAGGAGCATTTTTGGAAGAATGATTTGCGATGGGAGTTTGAGTTTTCTTTGTATCCATCAAAGTAATCATGCAAATTAACTTAGTCTGTATATGCCTCCACCCACCAGAAATTGTGCCATTTCTCATGTAAACAGATGGCTGTTGGAGACCACTATGAAGTGGCTCTGAGCAGGACATAAAATGAACTAATTGGCTTTCTATGTTTATCTGTGAGTCTGTCCTAGGCCTCAGCCCTTGCCTGGTGATGGGAGCTGATTCATAGTAAGTGAAGCTCTATGAATCACTGGTCCTGGCTGAGGCTTGTAGTGGCCTGTGAGGTGAGAGATACCTCAAAGGGCAAGGTAAGGCCACAGCTGAGGACACCGTGGCTCCAACACTAATTAAGTAAATAAAGACTGCAGCTGAAGGAATTTCACTCCTGTAGTTGAAATCCTACCATAAATATCATCCTGAAGATAAGATGTTTCTCATAAATTGGCATACTTTACTACTTGGAGAAGTCTTTGAGGTGACTCCCAAGGTCCTGCTCATTGCCTGTGATTTCCTCAGTTTCCCCGCCCTTTGTTGTTGGACCTAATAAAAATGGGCAGTCCAGAGAAGTCTTTGTCTTAGCCCTCAGCGTCTCGAGCTCAGCTAAAGGGTTTTGACCTTCTTGGAGCCCTAAAATCATACCACTTATCTCATTTTACTTAAACCTTCACTGTACACTCATTTCAGAGATTAGGGATCTAGGTCAGGACCCAATAGATGGCCCCTTATGGAATTATCATTCAAGGAAGGAACTCAGTATTTACCGGCATTTAACCAGAATAAGCACCCACTTTCTTAAACTAAAAAGTACCACAATAGAAACAATACCAACAGAATGTTTGTTGGATTAACAGTTTGGGTTAATTTAGCCACACTTTAGAGAAGTCCAGTATTTAGAACTAAGTAGTTTAGAAGTGATAAAGCACAATACTCATTTTGTAGGAAACAAATCAAAATGTCATTCCTTAAAGGGTTTTTCACAGAGTATTAACTGTTAGAATTTTTAACTAATTTTGAGGTATGTTTGACATACAAAAAGCTCTCTAAATTTCACTCATACATCTTGACGAGATTAGCTTAAGTGTATATCAGGGAATCATGTCCATCATATCTGGTTTCTTTCCTTCCTTTTTACTTTTTTTATATATTATATGTATATGTGATACAAACAGCATAAGATTGTATTATCTTAGTAAAATTTAAGTCTGCAATAAAAGATTACAGGCATTGTGATGACAACATATCTCTAGGACTTCCTATATAACTGGAACTTTGTGCTTTTTGAATAACATCTCTCCATTTTTTACTACTCCACCACTGGCAACCACCATTCTACTCACTGCTATTATGAATTTGACCCTTTTAGTGCCCACATACAAGTGACACAGTAGTACTTACTTTTCTGTG
The DNA here is from genome assembly GCA_004027295.1 of Dolichotis patagonum. Classification (NCBI taxonomy): domain Eukaryota; kingdom Metazoa; phylum Chordata; class Mammalia; order Rodentia; family Caviidae; genus Dolichotis; species Dolichotis patagonum. The sequence goes on along the minus strand of PVJX010006053.1, from coordinate 3,670 downwards.
CCTGCCTTACTTCACTCAGGATAATATCCTCTGGGCTCATTAATGCTGTGTGTGACAAGAGTTCCTTCTATTATTAAAATTGAATAATATTCTATTGTGGATGGGTTTGTATGTGGGCTTGTGTGTGGGCTATGACCAAAATATATGGTGAATGTTCAAATGTTCTTAAATTAAAATAATAGACACATTTCCATTAATACTTCTCAAAATACTCTCACTTTGAACATACTATTCCAATCATTATTGTTATTTTCAGAAGCAGTTCTGAAAGTCCTGGTTCATTTATGGGTGAGGGTGAAAAAACAGGGAATGTTCTCATGTTCCATACAATGCAAAGATAGAATCTTAAAATCATTAAAGTGTGTCTTCATTCACTTTATGCATCAGATCTTGCACCATGGGTCATCTTGCTCTTCCACAAAATAAAAAAGACCGTGAATCAATTGAATACACTGAGTGCAAACACACTCAAGAAGAGCATTTCCAGAACTGCTACACCAAGTGGTAAGTGCCATGATGTAAGTGTGTTCAAAACTGAGAGGGAATATTTTGAGGGTGACTGATGGCAATGTGTCCTTCATTGTACTAATTTTTTAAAAAAATTTAAACATTCAGTGTATTTTTTTATCACACTTCATATAATGTAGTATATACTACAAACATTTTATTATCTCTTTACTCTACATACATATTCATGTATTGATGGACATTCAGACTAATTCTTTATATTGACAATGTTACAGTGGTCATAGGAGAATAACTACTTTTTTGATTTAATGATTTCATTTTCTTTGAATATGCTGAATCATATAGAAGTTCTAACTTTAATGTTTAGGAATATCCATACCATTTTCATACTCTTAATGACTGACAAATTCACATTCCCACCACAAGTATACAAAAGTTTCCTTTTCCCCACAATCTTGTCAACACTTTTTCTCAACTTTTTGGTAATAGACATCCTAGTAGGTTGAATGTGATTCCTCACTGAGCAAAATGATTTGCATTTTGCTGAGGACTGTGGATATTTAACATTTTCATATATACCTTTGGCAATTTGCATTCTGTTGAGAAATGGCTGCTTAGATATTTTGCCCAGTTGTTTACTGAGGTATTTGTTTTCTTGCTATTGAGTTGTTTGGGTTCCTTACATAGTTGGAATATATGTTATAAGTTGTATAACTTGCAAATATTTTCTCACATTGTGTTGGTGTCTCTTTACTCTATAAATCAATTTCTTTGCTGTGAAAAATACATTTTAGTTTGATGACCTATTATTTTCTATTTCTGATTTAATTACCTTTGCTTTTGAAGTTATATTGAAGATATTATTGTGAAGATCAATTTCAGGAAAGTTTTTCCCTACAGGCAATCCATTTAAGTGTTTAATCCACTTGGAGTTGATTTTGTTTAAGGTTAGTATGGTAAGAGTTTTCTCTGAAACTCATATTTTGGAGCCTTAGACCCAATGTGATGGTATTAAAAATTGGCCTTTATGAGGCAGTTGTCATAAAAAATTTGCCTTTATGAATGAGATCATCACACTTATGACGGGGTTAGAGGGAGCTAGTTAATCTCTTTTTGTTCTTTATGGTATGTGGAGATAAATTATTCATCCTTCTGCCAGATAAAGTTACAAACAAGGCACCATTTCTGAAGCAGAGAAGACCTCAACAGACATTGAATCTGTTGGTAATTCCATCTTGGAATTACCAAATGCTACTGAAGTGTAAGGAATCAATTTCCGTTACTCTAAATTGCCCGGCTTGAAGCATGTAGTTAAAGCAACACAAATAGAACAAGACAATGTCTTAAGAAATTAAGAAAATTATCTTATGTACGATAGAATCAAGAAAAGAAAAATACAGAGGTAAACGTGATCAAGAGGTGAAAGATTTACATATTGATTATTATTAAATACTGATAAAATACATTGAAAAAGACACAAATAAATTTTAAACTAACCCTGTGATAACATATTAGAAAAACGGGTAGATGTGGCGGTACATACCTGTAATTCCAGAACTAAGGAGGGTGAGACAAGACGATTGTCACAACTTTGAGGCCAGTCTAGCCTACATGGTGAGTTCAATGCCAGCCTCAACTACAGAGTGAAGCCATGCTTCAAGAAATTGGAAAATTAATATTAAAAAATAATATTCTGATTACACAAAGCAATCTCTGTCAGAATTCCAATGACACTTTTTACAAATAATTTTCTATTATTTGTAAATAATACAAATAAATTTCTATTATTCTATTATTTCTATTCTATTTTATTTTTACAAATAAATTTCTATTTCAGAATACAATAACAATCTTAAAATTGATTGAGGATGCAAAATAGCGAAAGTATATTTAACCAAAGATCCCCAAATAACCAAAGCAATCTAAGATTAAAAGAAGAAAGACAGACATCAAAGTACCTAATTTCAACATATACTATAGATTTATGATAATGAAAACAATACAATGTTGGCATAAAAACAGCTATTAAAAATTAGTGAAACAGAATAGAGAACTCAGAAATAATTCTATTCAGATCAATCAATTGGTTTTCAATAATGATCCTAAAAACACTCAACGGTTAAGGGAATATCCACTTGCAAGAATGGTCATGAATAGTCTTTACAAGAAGTTTCTATGATCTAGATTTATTTCATCAGTATGAAGTAAGGACAAAACTTAATACAAGTGTCAGCCCGTTGGGCTACACCTGCACAGACTGACACTGAATTTCAGTGTGAAGACTCGCATCTCTCAGCAACTATCGCTGCACTGCTAGGTGCTACTGCTTGGTCTGTTCCTTTGGAAGTTGCTGATGATAAGAATTATGTGAAATCTGTCTTTTTATGAAATAGAGAAAGACAGGGAAGAATCTGTTGGAAAGAGTAGATAGGAGAACTTCTGAAGGATGAATTTTTTAGAAGAATCAGATTTATGAATGCAGTTAGTCTCCCACAAGGAGAATATGTAGAAGAAAGATTGACAATAAGCTCCTTACAATGTCCCCAAAGAATAAGGTGTAAATACTCTATGATGAATATGATCATTTTATGTGTACCTAGAATGTACTGATAAAATATGATAAAAAACCAGAATGACTGAGGTGTAAGTATGCACTGGAATGATGCTAGTTTTGTTGCCAGTCAGCCTATGGTTCTTTTGCTCCAGCCCATGGAAATCATAAATAACGTCAGCAAAGTGCAGCTCTGCTAGTAGTCCATGCATCACCAGAAGACATCAGAAAATGCTACATGCCAAGAGTTGACAAGGCGTCCACTTGTCACTGCTGCCCAATGCTAGCTTGTGCCAGACACCATAGGTCAATTGAGAACCCTGCTGGACTCGGCTGTTGGCCTTCATTAGTCTTCATGGTTTGTGCTGATCTCTGGAGTTCTTCAGTGTTGACAGCACTTAGTGTTTACTGCTTTCTTTTGAAAGGAATGCCATGCCCACACTTTTGAGCATAGGAATCCTGAGGAGATTGGTAGAACACTGAGCCCAATGCTACTGAGAAATAAATCATATGTAGATATACCTGACCACCAAAGCAGATGTTTATTTAACACGGTTAAGCACAGAGAGGTCAGTACACTGGAAGGAGTCTCCCAACACTAACTGAAACAGTGTGACAGAAGTATGGCTTATGTGGCAGTTGAAGGCCTCT